>JACEIK010006187.1:82570-95270 GCA_018107945.1 Datura stramonium | reverse complement strand
CTTTGCTTTAGGGATCGTTCCTGCGCCCAACCACTAGTTCAGCAATCCCACCAGCATGCTCAGCTTAGCAGGGAGCCTCTACTAATGTAGGTGGTGGTCAGTGCTAGAACAGATTCTATTCCCTCACATCTCGTTAGGAGCAGGAGGCCTCTCCAGATGTTGTCACCGATATGTTAATGAGTATTCTACCTTGTTGTATATGTATTGTTAGATCTAGGGGATACTTTATCTTTTATGACGCCCTATGTTGCTAGTAGTTTTGGAGTCAGTCCTAAAATTCTATCAGAACCCTTCTAAGTCTCTACTCCAATTGGTGATTCAGTTATAGCTCGACGAGTATATTGAAACTGCCCTATCACAGTCCTTCAGAAAGTCACCTAAACTTTAGTAGAGCTATCCATGACAAATTTTGATGTTATATTTGGCATGGATTGGCTACATGTATGTTATGCCTCAGTAAATTATAGAACCTATGCAATAGAGTTTCGGTTTCTGGGTGAGCCAGTCCTAGAGTGGAAGGGTAGTTCAGTTGTGCCTGTAGGTCCCTTTATTTCCTACCTTAAGGCTAGGAAGATGATTTGGAAGGGTTGCACGTACCATCTAGTTAGGGTTACGGGTGCTACATTGAAACCCCGACTATCCAGTCAATTCCTATAGTGTGTGAATATCCAAAAGTATTCCCAGATGAGTTATTAGGAATTCCTTCGGAGCGTGAGATCGATTCTGGTGTTGACCTTCTTCCCGATAAGCAGCCTATATATATTCCCCCTTATAGAATGTCTCTAGCTGAGCTAAAGGAGTTGAAGGAGCAGTTGAAGGACCTTTTACACAAGGGTTTCACCAGACCTATAAAATCCTTGTGGGGTACACCAGTCCTCTTTGTTCGGAAGAAGGATGGTTCCCTTCGGATGTGTATTGATTATCGACAATTGAAGAAGGTGACAATCAAGAACAGGTATCTCCTCCCCAGAATTGATGACTAGTTTGACCAGCTTTAAGGTGCCAAGTGTTTCTCAAAGATAGACCTCAGATCCGGATATCATCAACTAATGGTTCGGGAGAGTGATATTCTAAAGAGAGCCTTCAAGACTCGGTATGCTCTATGAGTTTGTAGTTATGTCTTTGGACTAATAAATGCTCTTGCAGCTTTTATGGATTGGATGAATAGGGTATTCAAGCCGTATATGGATATGTTCGTGATTGTGTTCATAGATGACATTCTCATATACTTTCGGAGTGAGGAGGAGCATGCGGCTCATTTTAGGGTGGTTGTACAAACTCTTAAGGATCTATAATTATATGCTATGTTCAGCAAATGTGAGTTTTGGTTAAACTTGGTAGAATTTTTAGGTCATGTGGTGTCAAGTGAGGGTGTACAGGTGGACTCTCAAAAGATAGACATGGTGAATAACTGTCCTACACTAGTGATTCCTTTGAATATCAGGAGTTTCTTGGGTTTAGTTGGCTACTATCGGAGGTTTTTTGAAGAGTTTTTATCTATTGCAGCACCATTGACTAAGTTGACCCAGAAGAAAGTGAAGTTTCAATGGTCGGAGGCTTATGAGAAGAGCTTTCAAGAGTTGAAGAGTCGACTCACCTCAGCACCAGGGTTGACTCTACCTGAGAGTACCTATAGGTTTGTGGTATATTGTGACGCCTCAACGATCAGCCTTGGTTGTGTATTAATGCAACACGACAAAGTTATAGCTTGTGGTCTCAGGCAGCTGAAAGTTCATGAGAAGAATTATCCGACTCATGACCTCGAGTTGGCAGCACTAGTATTTTCCTTGAAGATTTGAAGACACTATCTATAAGGGGTCCATGTGGATGTGTTTATGAACCACAAAAGCCTACAGTACGTGTTTTCCCAAAAGGATCTAAATCTACATCAAAGAAGGTGGTTGGAGCTTCTGAAAGATTATGATATGAGTGTCCATTATCATCCGGGAAAGGCCAATGTGGTGGTAGACGCTCTTATCAGCCTTTCTATGGAAAGTATGACCCATGTATATGTGGAGAAGAAAGAGTTAGTGAAGGATGTGCATCGGCTTGCACGGCTAGGAGTTCGTCTTGTTGACTTGACGGATTATGGTATCATTGTTTAGAATGGATCAGAATCCTCCTTGGTGACAAAGGTCAAAGCTAGACAAGACGATGATCCTATTTTGGTGAAGTTGAAGGAAGTCGCTCAGAATCATAAGGTGGAGGTCTTCTCCCAAGAGGAAGATGGTGTACTACGATATCAGGGTCGTTTATGTGTACCGGGTGTTGATAACTTGAGGGAGTGGATGTTGCACGAGGCTCATATATCTAGATATTCTATACATCCAGGTTCCACCAAGATGTACCGTAACCTATGCGAAGTTTATTGGTGGAATGGCATGAAGAAGGACATAGCGGAGTTTGTGGCTAAGTGTCCGAATTGTCAACAGGTGAAGGTTGAGCATCAAAAACCTGGAAGCGTGCTTCAAGACATCAGTATCCCTACTTGGAAGTGGGAAGAAATCAGCATGCACTTCATTACAGGGTTACCTCATACTCGTCGACATTATGACTCTATTTGGTTGGTTGTAGATAGGTTGACTAAAGTAGCTCATTTTCTACTGGTCAAGACTATTGATTCAGTGGAGGATTATGCTAAGTTGTACATTGAGGAGTTAGTTCGGTTGCATGGAGTTGCCTTGTCCATCATATCAGATAAAGGCACTTAGTTTACCTCCCATTTTTTGAGATCGTTTCAGAAGGGAGTTGGTACTCAAGTCAAGCTTAGCACAACATTTCACCCGCAAATAGATGGTCAGGCTGAATGGACCATTCAAACTCTTGAGGATATGTTTAGAGCGTGTGTGATTGATTTCAAAGGTAGTTGGGATGACCATTTACCTATCATTGAGTTAGCATATAACAATAGTTACCATTCCAGCATTCAGATGGCTCCGTTTGAGGCTCTTTATTGATGGAGATGTAGATTGCCTATTTGTTGGTTCGAAGTCGGTGAAGCTATGTTGATAGGACTAGGTTCTATTCATGAGGCTTCGAATGAAGTTCATCTTATGAGGGAAAGGTTGAAAACAACTCAGAGTCGTCAAAAGTCCTATGCGAATGTGAGGAGGAGAGAACTTGAATTTGAAGTGGATGATTGGGTGTTTCTGAAGGTATCTCCCATGAAGGGAGTTATGATGTTAAGAAAGAAAGGGAAACTTAGTCCCTGATATGTTGGCCCACACCGGATTGTGAAAAGGGTTGGCAAGGTAGCATATGAATTGGAGTTGGCCCCAGATTTGGCTTCAATGCATCCAGTGTTTCATGTGTCGCTTTTGAAGAAATGCATGGGCGACCTAGCTCTAGTTGTCCCAGTGGAGAGCATGGGTGTGAAGGATAGTCTTAGCTATGAAGAGGTTCCGATGGAAATACTTGATCATAAGGTTCGGAAGCTAAGAAATAAGGAAGTAGCTTCAGTGAAGGTTTTGTGGAGGAATCATCATGTTGAGGGAGCTATGTGGGAAGCCGAAGCAGATATGATCGCTAGATATGCGCATTTATTCCCTCCTGGCTCAGTTTCAGCTTGAGGTAACAGATTTCTCCCTAGTACTCTATTCAGTTTCATCTTTAGATATGTGCCCCAGTTTCTTTCATGTTAGTGTATGTATGTGTAATTCATGAATTTAATTCAGTGATGTAATTGAGTCTGGAGTCAGTCACTCAATTAGTTTTCAGCTTTAAATGTTTAGTATCTGGTGTGACAGTCACAATTCTTAGCTTTTAAGTATGTTTACCCACATTTGAGGACGAATGTTCCCAAGAGAGAGATAATGTAATACCCTGAAAGCCCTAAGATCAGACCGAGGGTTGAAACGGATAAAATAGAAATTTCTGTATCAGGTTATACGAAAAGTCATCCAGTGACCCGTGAGGTGCACCACGAGTCGTTAGGTGACTCCTAGAGTGAAGGAAGAGTTGGCTGGTTTTTGGATATTTGGGGTTGAACACGAGACAAGCCACGACCCATGGTCAGGGTAACAAGTCATGGAGTCAACTGTGGTCAGGAGCCGGCTTGAAGATGGAAATTTTGGGCAGTGAACCCATTGACTCGTCACCACGAGTCGTCCCTCAGGAAATGAGTCGTCTAGTCCCTCGTTGGGACTGGCAGTGTGTTTTTTCCTGTGAATTTATTAAGGGATTTTCCGTAATCCTAAGTTCCTAAGACCTAAACTACGTTGTTTTAAGCCTAGATAGGTGTGCTTTAAGAGGGTTAACTCATTCTTAACAGTATCCCTCTCCATGTATGCAAGCCTAGAATTTCCTAAGGGTGATAAAGCCTAAAAACTCATCAAGTCTTCTCCCAATTCATTTAATCTTTCAAGAGGGTTGTGAAATCAGAAGTACCCAGGTTTTTAGGGTTATGAATGGGTGTACTCATCCACTCCCATGCTCAATCCCTTCTCAAATTCATGGAAATCCTAAGTTGATGAATCTATGGGGTTTTAACCCAATTTGTGAATTCTTTAAGTATCTATCATGGGTATAATCTATTCGTGTTTATAATGTTGAAATATGATTCATGGGCATGTTTTATAATTTTTTCAATTACAACTCCATATTTTCAATTACAAATCCTTGTTTTCAAAGTCTTACAATTATGATGCCCAATTATGAAGGTTCATGAAAGGTTGAGATTATGATTTATGTTTTCAAGCATGATGAGATGTATATGATGAAAGTATGATTTCGAATTACCCATGTCTATATTCATGTTTTTGACTATCAAAGTCTATTTCACATATTTTTAAGTTTGGGAAAGCCCATAAGATCAAGTATGTTTCATGATTTATCTCAATTTCATGTTGTTAGCTTACCACATGGATTTTGGAGTCTGGACTCCCACTCTTTTCAGCTTGTGGTATGGTTTGAACCAAGTCTCCTCTAGTTATGTTTTTAGATTATGAATATCATGTTATGGTTCAGCTTCGTCACTAGTCGATTGTTCAGTTTGGTTGAAAAACGATCGAGAGCATATGCATGTTTTTTGGAGTACTGTCTAGCACCGAGTAGGCTAAGGGTCAGTCAACCCTGTGCCTCAAAACTACGTGCCAACATAGGTATGATCAGATTATTTTGTACCTCCCTTGTGAGCTTCTCCTACCCCAAGGGGCCTTCTGCTTGATATTGATATCATGGTAGCGCCTTTAGCCCTGGCAAGCCTTTGGACGACTCTGCCTAATTGAATGTAATAGTCAAGATCACGTAAGCTCTATCGTGGTAATTTCAGTTATATGATGAGTCTCCCATTGTTCCTCATAATTTCAGTTATGCATGTTCATCATTCATGATATTATGCTTTCAGCAGGTTTGACCCAATGTACAGTTTTACTTATGGTTAATCAATTTAAGCTTTGAGTCATTTGATTCAGTTATGTTTAAAAATCATATTTTCAAATAATAACATGCAATCCTTGCTCTCAGACTCTTATGATGAAATATTTTATGATATGCATAATTTCTAATTTTTACTTACTTAGTGGTTCTACTTACCTTGCATACTCGGTACATTCCACGTACTAACCGCATACTCTATGTTGTATCTTTTGGTGATACCAGCTCAGACATTCAGGTTCAGCACCGCTGCTACCCAGATCCTTAGAGTAGCATCTCCTGCTAGAGTTGATGTGTCCTCATCCTTTGAGGACCCTTTTTCTCCAGTTGTATTTAGTATATTCAAATTTCAATTTTAGTGAGTTAGTTGGGGTCTTATCCCATCAACTCGTTAGTATGTAGAGGCATATCAGACATAATATGTTTTTAGTTTCAGATATTCGATGTTATCAAGTTTTCAGACTTTCGCTATTTTATATGTGTTAGACTTCCACATTATTATGTTGAATTTAGATGTCATGTTCATGCCATGGGTCGACTTGGAGCTTCTCAGAGTTCTTGTCCCGTGTCTCGATCCGGGCCTATGTTCGGTTCATGACAACATTATGTTCTACCTTTTCTCATAAGAAATTAAGGTATGTAACGAAATAACCATTCCCTTGGGTTGCAAAAAATCATAAGTTTCTTTGTTTATTGTTGACTCAAGATTGTGGTAGCCATATTATTAGTTCTACCCTCTCAAATATCGATTCTAAGTAAGGTGTTGTTATTCGTTCTACTTCTATGACTTAAAATCTTGCTTCATATGAAAACCCTTATACTTATGTTATTTAACCCTTTCATGATGTGTAGTATTGTTCACTTGGATGTTACTCTTGTTGTGTTAAGCTAGATGGAGCTTATTTTTTCTACCAAGAATTTGTATGAAAAAAAACCCTAATTAAGCTAAATTTGTATGACTTCACTTGATCCATCCAAAAAGATAGTTATGAAAGTTCTAGTTGTTCCTAATCTCAAAAGTTGCTCAATATCATTCAAGCTTATAAGAGTCTATAACAAAGATTGTTTAATGCTTCATTGTCAAATTAGAAATCCTTGAGATCTTGTTTTGTGGCTAGTGAATCTTGGTCAAGTTAGAGAATCTCGAGTTCATAAGTTTAGCACACAGTTTCATGGCATAGGATTATGTTTTTTTTATCATCGAAACTAGTTTTGATAGGCATATTATGGGCCTCATGTGGCAAGCAGTATTATTGTTATTACCATCAATCCTCATGTTAGTTAGGTAGATTACCACCAGTTGGTCAGTTCACCATCGAGCTAAGCCGATGGGCAGTGCATACACATGTGAACATAATTGTAGTTGAGTTGTATATGATTTTCATTCTTGCTTTTAGAATTGTGTTAAGTTTTAGTTGAAGTAAGATATCCAACCTTAGTGGCACTTAGAGATCATATTGTATCTCTCTTTTATCCTTTATTGTAGTTGCTATTATGTTTATTATTTTCTAGCCTTTCATAGCACTGCACAATATCCATACTGACCTACTTTTTGCTAGTGGAACTTGCAATTGTGTTGCAGGAGCAGATACATGCCAAGATCAACCTCTATAGTAGAAGTCAGCTAGTCTCAACTTTTGATTGTATGGTCGCTTCTTTCTGAAGTTGATAGCTTAGTTGTCTAGTTTTGCATATTCCTATTTTATGTATCGTTGATGGGTAAGTCGGGGCCTGTCCCAACCATCAATTTCTAGTATTCTTAGAGGCTTGGTGGATATGATATTTTGTGGGTTGTATCTCAATATTTGTATGTGGCTTTTCCCACCCTTATTTATACTCAGTTATTGCCTAGTCAGTATTATTATCTTTCTTTGTTAGCTATACAATGGCCTTGCTGCCTTATTCTATTCTTCAGCATTGGTGTGTGACCTTGTTGGTCAAGTGACTATCAGTTGCTTCGCAGTGTTGTGTGGTGGCCTTATGGGCCCAACTGCTTTCCTATTAGTCGAGTTTATTTGTCTAGCTCGTTCCAATAAGGCACCGGGTGACAATTATACTTTCCTACATTTGGGGAATGATAGTTTATGCCCCTCTTCCACTAGAATCTTATGCACTCAAAATGCGTGACTAATACCCTTTATATTAGCAATAGTCTATCCTATGGCTGCTTCATTGTACAAAACCCTCAAAAGTTCCCTAGATTAGATCCTAGACATAAAGCAGAAAAATAACAGAAATTACACTAGATCACAAGACGACTCGTCAAGTGAGTCATTAGGACACTTGAAGATTTTTTAACTAGAGACGTCCCTATGTTAAGTTCCAAAATTTAATATTTTCTTTCTAGTTCTAACGAGTTAGGCTACGATTCTTCAGTTCAAGTAATAGTTCGTAAAGTACGTTGTTCTGAAAGACCTTGAGGTGAGAATCAGAGAATAAACAACTTGGTTCCAATGCCGATGAAATGACCTAATGAGTCATTTGCTATGGTAACAACTTGTCATGTTGACCATTACCACTGACAGGACAATTCCACAGACATGTTCTTAAGGGTAGTTTAGTAATTTCCTATGTTTTTACCTCTTAATCCAGAATATTTTGGAATTCTTAAAGAGTATAACTAAGGGTACTTAGTCCAAAACTCCTATTCCTTCCATTACAACATGAATTCAAGATCATAAGCTCTCAAGTTCATTAAGCAAGCTAGGAAGTCTTCTTCTCCAAATTAGGGTTCTTCAAGTTGAGTCTAAGCTTAACTTTTCAGGTGTGTAAGGCTAATTAAAGTGAGGATTTCTAATCATCCTTATTTCCTAAATCAATGAAAGAGTTCATTGATATTAAAGCTAGGGTATTTACCTAAAATTTTGAATTGTCTTCTACCCTATCTAATATGTTGGATTGTTGTTATTGAATTATTCATATTGAGTTGATTATTAATGTCCTTGATTATTGATTGCAGTCCTATTATATTGAATTATTGATCATCTTATCTTCATTATTGATTATTGATTGTTGATTGATGGTTGGTTCATGTCTCTTATCCCTTAAACCCAATTGCATAAAGTCACGATTTTGAAAAGAATTATTTTGAAAGCATTGTGTTTTGAAGTGAATGCATTATTTTCACAAAGTTGAGCTTATTGTAAATAGAGTATACATAAATATATTTTGTGAAAGAAAGAATGATTTTATGCTTGATTTTCAAAGTTAAACTAAAGTCTTGTTTTTGGAACTCATGAGATGATTTTGATCATAGAGCTCACAAGTTTAAAAAGAGATGTTTGGAACATGAGGTCTCCCAAGTTTTAAGAATGTTTTGAGCCAAGGCTCACAAGATATGTTTAATAAGATTTTGAGCCAAGCCTCAACAAGAGTTTTAAAAAACGTCATTATATTTATAGCTAAAGTGCTTTATAATGATGTTTTCGATATTCTCATAAAGGCCTAGTTATATGAGAATATGTTATGGGAGGATTATTCAGCATCGAGTTGGGTGAAGAGTTCAGATAACTCTAAAGCTCCAAAACTATGTAGCCAGTGTAAGTTAGGATCACGTCGTTGATTCGGGTGACTCCTCAGATGAGTCCCTAGTAAGGACTTCAATTATGGATCAATAGTTTTAGTTTCATCCTCTACCTTGCCAAGGCTTTAGATGGATCTCCCTAGCGTGGGCAAGACATTGGATCATCACGCGCTCATACATGGAGGTTGTCGGTTATGAGAAACTCCCCAAGTAAAGTTATGCTTTTATTTATGTATTCTTATAAATTGTTTTGATGCATAGTTTTTATGCATTTAATTATGTATTCTCATAGATTGTTTTGATGCATAGTTTTATTGCATAACTGTTTTACCATTGATCATGTTGAGTTTATTGAATCATCTAGAGTTTTAGTTTCAGTTATGTTGTTTCATTCGGTTTAGATATTCTTGATTATTTGTAGTTTCATTCAGCTTTATTACATACAGTATATTTCATGTATTGACGCCATGTGTCATTGCATCTTATTATGATGTATACTTAGGTAGAGATGATCAACAACAGGCGTAGCGGAGGATTTCATTACCATTCAGCTGTTGGTGAGGCCTCCTACTTTCAGGAGAGTGCCAGTTTTGTGTCATTTTATTTTAGTAGAGCTTGAGGTAGTCGTGGGAGCTATGTCCCAGAACTTATTCTTCAATTATAGAGACTTCATAGATAGAGTTAGAGTTGAGTCAATAATGTTACTTTTTAACATTATCTTTTGTTTCAGTTAATAAATCTTAGTTTATCTTATTGAGCCCATACAATTATTACTTCCGCTATGTTTTATTGTATTCTAAACTGATAGTAAGCAAGAGCAAGGTTTATCTTGGATCACGAAAGTGGCCAGTGTGCTGATCGACATCCCAAGTATAGGCTCGGGGCATGACAAACTTAGTATCAAAGCTTTAGGTTTTAAAGAGTCCTAGGATGTCGGTTAGGCCTTGTTTATGTGTGTTCTTCTTATAGGTTTGAAGCACACCACATCTATAATAGGGAGACTACGAAGCATTAAGAAATAATTCATTTTTTTATACTCTAGATCGTGCGATCGAGTTTAAATCTATAAAGATTTCCTCCCGACTTTTTTATTCATGTGTTTTAGATCATTCCTCCTAAATGCACTGCCAGTTAGAGGATCCTACACAGATCACGATGCAGACCTGGAATGGTCCATGCACTCCATTTTAGGGGTCCAATGTTAGAGTCCAGGATGGACCAACCACTAGTGGCAGAATTCCTGAGACACCAAATCTCCAGCCCCCTAGCATGGGCACATCAGAGGCAGAGTTCAGAGGAGCTATTCAGATTCTCAATTAGTTGGTGGTTGCTCAGTCAGGACGTCAGAACTCAGCACCAGCTAGCATTAGTTCTTATGATTCAGGAGCATCGAGGATTAGAGGGTACTTGAGGATGAATCCTCTAATATTTACAGGATCTAAGGTTGATGAGGACCCTTAGAACTTTGAGGAGATCTGAAAGATTCTAAATGCAATGCACGCCACATAGACAAAGGGAGTTAAGTTTGCTTTTTATCAGCTCAAGGATGTAGGTAATGTGTGGTACGACCAGTGGGAGTAAGGGAAAGGTGATAATGCAGCTCCAGCCTCTTGGGATAGTTTTGAGGAAGCATTCCAAAACTACTTCTTCCCTCAGGAGCTGAGAGAGGAAAAGGTAGAGGATTTTGTAAACCTAAGGCAAGGTACTATATGTGTGAAGGAGTACAACCTTAAATTTATTCAGCTATCTATATATGTTCCAAAAAATGGTACGTGATATGACGGCCAGATTGAGGAAATTCATGTTTGGTTTGCGCAAGCGCATGAAGAAGGAGTGCAAAGGCTCTCTCTTGATTAGTGACATGGATATTTGTAGACTCATGGTCTAAGCACAGCAGTTAGAAGAATATAAGTAGAAGGATAGAGAGAGGAGCGCCAGAGTAAGAGGGCAAAGATAACAGGCAATGAGACCACTTAGAAGAGGAACGAGAATGGAAATAGATCTTTCTTCAGGAAGAAGTCCTCCAGACCTGCACAGTCAGTTGTTGATGCTCCAACTACAGGTAATAGGCATGATCAGAGGTCTCAAACACAGGGAAACCCTTGAAACCCATCATGTGGAAAGTGTGGCAGGGCCCACTGGATGAATTATCATTCGAGTAGTGATGGATGCTACGGATGAGGCCAGCAGGGCCATTATTTGAAAGATTATCCATCCTGATAGTGTAATAGGCATAGCAAAGCTCAATCTACTCCCTCAGTAGGTAGAGTTGCCCATAAGGGTAATACTTCAGGAATAGGCGGAGGTCAGAACCATCTATATGCTATGTCTAGTCGATAGGATTTGGAGAACTCCCCAGATATTTTCACTGGTATATTAAATGTCTTCTCTATTGATGTACATGCTTTAGTTTATTCAGGTGCTACTCTATACTTTCTAACTCCTTTATGTAGCAATTAACTTTAGAATCTCCCTAGAACAACTCTTAGAGCCTTTTAGTGTTTTTAATCTGGTCGGTGAGTTAGTCCTAGCTATGAGAATCTATAGAGATTGTACAGTTTTAGTCCATTATAAAGATACCATAGTTGACCTAGTAGAGTTAGACATGGTGGATTTTAATGTTATTTTAGGCATGTATTGGTTGCATTCCTATTATGCAATAGTTAACTGTAGGACCTGATTAATGGAGTTTCGATTTATAGATAAGACAGTCTTAGTTTGAGAGGGTAGTCACATTATGCCTAAAGGTCATTTCCTTTCATACCGTAAGGCTAGAAAGTTAATCTCTCAGGGGTGTATCTACCATTTAGTGAGTGTGAAAGATTCTATTGCTGAGACACCATGCCTTCAGTTAATTACAACAATAAATGAGTTTCCGGAGGTCTTTCCAGATGATCTTCTCGGAGTCCCTCCTGATAGGGAAATAGACTTTGGGGATAGATGTTCTTCCCGATACTAAGCCTATCTCTATTCCACTATATATAATGGCCCCAGCCGAATTAAAGGAGTTTTAAGAGAAGTTAAAAGATCTCCTAGATAAAGGTTTCATTCACCCTAGTATTTCACCTTGGGGTGCCTCATTTCTCTTCGTGCGTAAGAAGGATGGTACACTTAGAATGTGCATTAATTACTGGTAGTTGAATAAGGTCACTATCAAGAATAGATATCCCCTTCCTAGAATAGATGACTTGTTCGACCAGCTTCAGCGTGCCAAGTGTTTCTCTATGATAGACCTTAAATTGAGGTATCATCAATTGAAGATGAGGGAGTGATATTTCCAAGACACCTTTCAGTATCAAGTATGGTCACATCGGGTTTGTTGTTATGTTCTTTGGTTTGACTAATGCTCATGCAACATTTATGAGTTCATGAATAGGGTGTTTAAGCCATATATAGACATGTTTGTTATTGTGTTTATTGATGACATTTTGGTTTATTCCAAGAGTGAGGAGGAGCACGCTAGTCATCTCAGAATAGTCATGTAGACCCTTAAGAATAAGGAGTTATTTGCCAAGTTCTCTAAGTGTGAATTTTGGTTGAAGTCAGTGGATTTCTTAGGCCATATAGTTTCCAGCGAGGGTATTAAGGTTGACTTTTCAATGATTGAGGCTGTGAAGAGTTGGCCCAGACCTATAACCCCAACTAGTATTAGGATTGGGTTTAGCTGGTTACGAAATGAGGTTTGTAGAAGGGTTCTTAACAATTGTTATCTTGTTGACTAAGTTGACTTAGAAGTAGGTTAAATTTGAACAATTTGAAGCTTATGAGAAAAGCTTTCAGGAATTCAAGACTCGTTTGACTACT
>JACEIK010006187.1:20852-79812 GCA_018107945.1 Datura stramonium | reverse complement strand
ATCTCGTCCAAAGTTATTTACACTTATTCACAATAATTTGTTGAGCTAGCATATCCTTATTTGATGAGCACCCCATGTACACCACACCTCAAGTCTTCACTTGTTATTGCCTGTCAATTTTGGTTATTTTACTATTTTGGCCAGCTGGTTTAGAATCCACAATATTGTTAACTTCATTTCCCCCCAAAATTTTACTATTTTATTTCTCTTGATTGGTGCGAGTTAATTCAAATTTCATAAAACAATGCTTGTGAAAATCATTCACTAGTCTTTGTGGGATTAGAGGAGTGTAGTTTGGACGTTATCAAAAATGACATCATTGCTAGGGACTATCGCTTGATATCCTTGTGTTGGTTGTTAATTTTAGTTAGTCTTGCATCTTAGTTGTTGACGTTGATCTTGTTGTTGGTTATTAGGGTGAATTCGTATGAGCCAACATTCACAAGCAGAGGATAGTTCGGTTAAAGGTCACATGGAGCATGAAGAGGATAATCCGATTATGCCTGAAATTGCAGGAGCCATTCGCCTACCAGCCACAGTAGGGAATGCAACGTTTCATATTACGAGTACAATTTTACACTTATTATAGATGAAATGGCTCTTTGGGGGTAAACTGAGTGAGGATGCAAACCGCCACTTGAGAAATTTCTTGGGGATTTTCCAACCTTTTAACACAACAAATATAAGTCAAGAGTCTATCAGGTTAAGGCTCTTTCCATTCTCCCTAACAGGAGAGGCGACTATGTGGTTGGGGAAGCTCCCTCTGGATTGTATCACCTCGTGGAAAGAACTAACTTAAGCTTTTTTGGATCGTTTTTTCCCTCCCTAAAAAATATTGCAGCTGAGGGATGACATTACAAACTTTAGGCAAGAGTCAGGGGAGCCTTTACATGAAGCATGACTAAGGTTCAAGAAGAAGATGTCCCTTTTCCCTAACCATGGTCTCCCTAATGGAGTGCTCCTTCAATTCTTTTAGCGAGCCCTAGACTCCATCAATAAATCCGTTGACAATAATTTAGATGGAGGATCAATTATGGATCAGGCGTATGGGTTAGCTAAGGCCCTCTAGGATAGAATGTCAAAGACGAATCGGGCATGGCAAACTAGGGAGACTAATGTATCGTTACATGATGTTGGTTCTAGTTCGTTAGCAGCTGAAATGTGAAAAAGAGATGAAGAGTGAGATGAAAATATTTCTCAAAATAATGACTCAGCTGGAGTTAATGACTAAACATGTGATGGCGATCGGGCCTCAAGTTGTGAATGTTGTAGGAATGTAAGGTCCAGTGCATTTTGAAAGAGAATCGTCGCCACCAAGATACGAGGAGGAGTGCCAATACATGGAAAATAAGATGGGGGGTTCTTGACTCGGGTATCAAGGGGCTAATCAAGGCCCTTTTCACCCATGGGAAGAAAACCAAGGTTGGAGAAACTGCGACGCTCAGGGATGGCCTAATAGAAATGAGAGATGGGGCGATAAGGAGAAAAATCGTAAGGGGGACTGATATCATAAAAGTTTGAATCCATTTTTCCCCCTCCAAAAGCTAAGAACGCCTAAGCCCAGCCTGGTGTGAGCGATGCAAGGATCTCGAAAGTTGAAGAGATGTTAGCAAGGGTTCTCAAGAAAGTGGAATCAACCGATAGCGAGGTCAAGGAATTGAAAGGGGAGGTGTCTAACCTTGCCCAAACTGTGAGTTCACACTCAACTTCCATCAAGCATTTGGAAGCTCAAACGAACCCCCAAATGAAGGGAACACTTTCAAGTGATACAATGCCAAACCCCAAGAAAGATACTCAATGCATTTCCATTGTCATGAGGAGTGGTAAATTGCTTGGAGATGCAGGTGTTATGCCCAAGGAAGTTTTTGCTCCCAAGACAAAAGATGAAAATTAATTTGAGGCGGTGCCAAAAGCACCAAATAGTTGGGATCATGTTGAGGATGAAGGTGAAGGAGATGTTGGTGAGGTTCCTTCAAATGTTGATGAAGAAGAGGCAGGCATGAAGACCTCAAGTGAGAAAGAAGAAGAACCAAGAGTTCCACCTCCTTATCCACAACAGTTAGCCAAGAAAAAAAGGATGATCAGTTCAGTAAGTTTTTCGACATGCTCAGCAAGTTGTCCATAAATATACCGTTGGTGGATTCTTTACTGCAAATGCCCGGATATGCAAAGTTCATGAAATAGATGCTAAAGAAGAAGAAGGTTATAGGTGTGGGCACCAGAGAGAGAACACATCATTGAAGTGCTATGATGATGAGCAACCGTGCCCCAAAACGGGAGGATCCGCGAGCCTTCACAATCTCTTGCACTATTGGGTTGTGTATTCAAGAAAGCCCTTTGTGATTTTGGGGAAAGTATAACTCTAATGCCTCTCATAATCTTCAATAAATTAGGGCTTAGCAACACCAAACCTACATCAATGAGATTGTTAATGGCTAATCGCTCTATAAAGAAACCTGTGGGTGTTTTACAGGATGTATTGGTAAGATAGATAGGTTTATTCTACCAGCTAATTTTGTGGTACTTGATTGTGAGATGGATGTAAAAGTTCCAATAATTTTGGGGAGACCATTGCTCTCCACAAGTATATCTTTGGTAGATGTGGAGCGAGGTGAGCTCAAGTTTTGGGTTGGAATGAAGAGGTTACCTTCATGGTGTGCCAATCTGCGGAACCTCCCGATGAATGCAAAGTGATTGGAGTGCTGCATGAGGAGAATGAGTATGGAGGATTTGATATGGAGAAGGCTGAGTTAGAGGATGAACATTCGAAGAATGAATGTTAAATGAGAAATACGTCGTGCCACGACGTTAACTAAGGCGCTTCATAGGAGGCAACCCAAACATCTTCTTTTAAATGTTTTTAATATCATTGTTGTTTTTGGTTTTGTAGGACTACGTAGGTGAGAAGTAAGGAGAAGAAGCAAAAAACAAGGAATGCACCGCTCTAGACCGGCAAATCGCCGATCCAAATGGGTGAATGATTGCACCCTTTATCATGAAAGTAGAAATCTGGGAACAAAATAGTCAAACCGACAAAGGCACCGGCAGAACACCAATACAAAGTCACGAACTGCCACTTAAATGCTGGTGTGACTAAGAATACTTGAGCAGTGGGTGCACAAACGTCGATCCACTAGTGGAGCACAGAACCCAATCCGCAAACCATCGATCAATCGTTGGTTACAAAATAGTGAACTGGACACAAATTCAAGCCTGTGATGGTAAGGCAGTGAACCACCGGTTCCAGTCGGAAACTGCCGGTGTAATGCTGGTGAAAGCTACGTGCCTTGCTTTAAAATCTTGACCGAACCATGGACCTACCCGACCAAGAATCCTTTTGCAGCCGCCCTAACCTACTAAAATTCCCTTTTTATTCTCCTAGATATCCCTTTTTCCACCTTTCAACACTTCCCCACATTCTTTTTCATTTTCCCAACATCCCACCTTTCCATATTCTAAAAACTCCCCTTCTCCCACTTCCTATACATTTAAAGCACCACTAAACATCAACCTCCTACTCAACACCACCACTTACACCTTCTCACCTATAAAATCCCCCAACCCTTCTACCTAACTCTCACTATACTCTCCCATTCTACTAGCAAAGCTCTGAAATTTCATCATTACTGAGTACTCTCAAGCTTCCACATCTATTCTTTGCATTCATTCTTGTAATTGTGGTAATCTACTCTTAACTTCCTTATTTTCTTATAACTGGTACTCTTGTTTCATATGGATTTTGTTATGACATATATCTCCCTTCTTTTAATGCCCTTTTCCTCAATAGTTTTATTATTGAGACCATACATGTTGAATGAAGCTAGTTGATATGATGTGAAATCAGTGGGGTAATAGAGGCTTGATGCTTAAATGGGTGTGGGGGAAATGGTTGTTCTTGTGTAGTTGGGTGGGGTGAAGTCTGAGTAACCCCAAGATATTAAAAAGACCTAATTTTCCCTATGATAGATCGGGTGACTCTATTCTTAAGGGTAAATCATCATTTTATCCCTTTTAATGTGTGTAGGTAATGCTTTGATATTATGTGAGTGAGTGTTTGAGAATTTCTATATTGGATTTAACTGTGAAGCATTGGGGACGACAACTATCGGCTATTCACCAGTCAGGTCCAGTGAAACACCGATAAAACGCCGATTCGAGCTAATATTGGCTTCAAGCCACTGCCTTGACCTCGCGTTACATCGGCGTTTCGTGAATCAAGACTGGCGATTCGCCGATCTATCACCCGTTTAAATCTTGCTACCCTAGTTCTCTGCCTATCACAGACGGTTCTTCGGTGGTCCACGGATAATCTCCTATGGTTTGCCGACATTTCGCCGGTGTTTCCAGATCGTTATTTTCAAATTCCTTCTCTTGTTTCTCATTTAAATTATAGATTAGTTTTTAGTTATTTCACTTTATAATTTTAAAAAATACAAAAAGATACATTGTTGATGCCACTAACACGTGTTTGCATAAAATGACATCATCCAAGAATCCCAGCAAGGGTAAAGCCCCAACCTCCTCATCTACAAAGGGAAAGGAAAGGCAAAGGCATCCACAGGACCCACCAACTCTTTGGAGGCTATCATGTTTTGTGTGCCTGACATGAAGTGTCATGCCACACCTAGTGAGGCATGACTGACACCTAGTGCCACACTAGGATCTAGACTCACCTGATGCCCTAGTGATGTATGCTTGTAACTTAATTCAAGAAAATGACAGGTTATATCTCGGATGCAATTACAGCCTCTGGCCGACAAGGCCACCTGTAAAAGAAAATAGCTAACCACCAACAACTCAATAACAGGGATCCTAGGTGTGCCAACAAAACCACCATGTTGTCTAGTTAAAAATGAAATGAAATCAAGAAGCTAAACTATGCTATAGCTAACAAGGCTGCTAATTGATAAATAACCAAGGCCCCACGTGGCCATCACATGAAATAAAACATACATAGGCCGCACACGGCTAACAAAAATAACTAACTGCTGGAAATTTGTGTCCCGTAAGCCTCTAAGAGTGGAATAATGATTGAGACAAGTCCCCGACCTGCCCATAGGCCGTACAACAAAAGAAAAAACCTCTTCTAACTACCAACTCCGGAGGAAGGAGCTGAACAAACTGTTAACTTTAGCTGATGACTAAGAGGGTCCTGAACCACATCTATCCGCACCTGTAGGCAAGTATTGCAGCACCCCAAGGATGTACATCAATACAATATGCACCAAATCTGTAAGGAAGTAAAATGATATCTGACTGAAAGATGATAAAACTGAAGTAATCATAAAGAAGGGTAAGAGTTTTACCGAATGATCTCACCATCTGAAACATCTAACTAACAAGTATACATACACAAACAAGAACCTAACTGGGCCCCCATATGTCTAGAAGATACAAACAGCACAAAAACCTACCTGGGCCCCCATAATCCCTGGAAAGTACAAACAATATACACTCTGCTAACTGGCTACTGAAGGTTTGTAAACATATTGTAACTCAGGCCTACTCATCATGTGTCCCTCCTGTCCGCAGGAATAACAGGCAGTGGAACCATACCTGCACCTTCCCAGATGCTGCCTATGGAAAGTACTACATTGGGGTACTGCTATTTCTGTCTGAATTGGCCCCCTCTGATACCGTGAGCCTGGCGCTCGTGAACTCTCGTCGGGACCTGACTTTCTCCAACGATCCAATCTGCTATCCTGTTGCTGCTGAAATGGGGGCCTAGGTGGCCTACCTGATAAACGAGGCCTAGACCCACCTTGAAAGTATGCTTGAGAACTTGTGGATCTAGCCCTCCAACGCTGCTCCTGACCTGCCCTTTCCATGAGTACTGATGCTGTCTGAGATCCTCTATATTTTGAGAAATGCCTGAATCCGGAAGATGTCCATATTCTCTCGCAGTGTGGCTGTAATGCAAGACTCCACATATTCTGGCACAAGTCCCATAATAAACCGTTGCACCCTAGCTGGCATAGTGTCGACAAACGAGGGCGCATAACTAGCTAATGAATCAAATCTCAATGCATACTCGTTGACACGCATTCTGCCATTCTCCAAATGTAAAAACTGCTCTACTTTGGCCTACTGGACCTCTCGGGGTAAATAGTGGTCTATAAAAGCCTTCGAGAAGGTAGGCCACATAGGTGGAGGTGCATCTCAACCCCAGGATCTCTCCCAACTCTCGAACCACAAGACTGCCACATCTCGCAATTGGAATACTACTAACTCAACTGATTCTGTAGACGAGGCATACATAACCATGAATGTTCTCTGCAACTGATTTATGAAATTCTGGGGGTCCTCTCTACGATCTATCCCTGTAAACTGTGGGGGACTTAAAGACAGGAACCCACAGACTCTTGAATTACTGGGCCCCTTAGTGGGCTCAACGGCAGATGGTACTACTGGCTAAGGTTGTTGCTGGGCGGCCATCATCTGAAACAACATATAGAATGCACCCCTTAGCTCCAGATCTGATGGTACAAAAATGGCTGGGGGTGGTGTTGGTATATTTGCTGCTCTAGTGCACTCTGACTGCGATGGTGAGTGTTGGGGAGATCGAGGTGATGTCTCATTGTCACCCTCAAACTGGGCTTACTCTGACTAGGTACCCCTACTAGTGCCCTCTCCTGTTGTCACTCTAAATCTCAACCTGTCGCGGTCCGCCATACGTCAGACATTTTTCTCTGTAATAAAATAGAATAACAAAAGCTTAGGTAGTCACCCTATACAACAAAACTTTATAGCAAGACTGGAGGAGAGAGAAGAGTAACCACACTATTTTGCCTCGTAGACCTCTGACTTTAGAATGTGGTGCACAACATATCCATAGACAAGACTCTACTTGACACGGCTTGCAGATTCCCTAGGATAGACCTGCTCTTATATCAATTTTTTGTCACGCCCTACCTAGTAAGGCATGATTGGCATCTAGTGCCACACAGGGATCTGGACTCACCTGACTGGCCTGATGCACTACTGGTGCATGCCTATAATTTAATACAAGAAAATAATGGGCTATATCATAGATGTAAATACAGCCTCTGGCCAACAAGGCCACCTGTAAAAGAAAACATCTAACCACCAACAACTCAATAACAGTGATCATATGCGGACTGTCAAGACCACTATATTGTCTAGTTATAACTGAAATGATATCAAGCAGCTAAACCACGCTATAGCCAACAAGGATGCTAACTGACAGCTAAACATGCCCCACGCAGCCATCACATAAAATAAAACATACATAGGCCCCACAGGACCAACAACAAAAGCTAACTATTGGAAATACGTAGCCTGCAAGCCTCTAAGAGTGGAATAATGGTCGAGAAAGGGCCCCGACCTATCCATAAGTTGTACAACAAAAGAACAAACCTCTTCTAACTACCAACTCCAGAGGAAGGGAGTTGAACAAACTTTTAACTTCAGCTGATTACTAAGAGGGTCCCGAACTGCGTCTATCCGCACCTGCAGGCAAGTAATGCCGCACACCAAGGATGGGCATCAGTATTATATGTACCGAATATATAAGACAGTAAAATGATAACTGAATGAAAGCTGATAAAACTGAAGTAATCATGAAGAAGGGTAAGAGTTTAACCTGAATGATCTCACCATCTGAAACATTTAACTAACAAGTATACATACACAAACAAGAACCTAACGGGGCCCCCGTAAGCCTATAAGGTACAAACAACACAGAATAACCTACCTGGGCCCCCATAAGCCCCGATAAGTACAAACAATATACACTCTGCTAACTGGATATTAAAGGTTTGTAAACATACTGTAACTCAGGACTACTCATTCTATGAAATTGTATCTGAGCCAGATAGGCTCCTATAGCTGTATATGTGTCTATGCTATCTGGGTTGTGTAACTGGGCACCGAGCCTTGGCTCGACTATGGGTCATAATGTAATCGTTGTTGCTAGATACGGCCCTCACAACCTTTATCTGGATAACTCAAGACGACCCTCACGACCTCAATCTGATAGAACTCACTATGGCCCTCACGGCCTCAATCTAATAGGACTCAATACGGCCCTCGCAGCCTCAATTTTATAAAACTCAATATGGACCTCACAACCTCAATTTTATAGAACTCAATATGGCCCTCACGACCTCAATATGATATAACTCACTGTGTCCCTCACGGCCTCAATCTGATAGGACTCAATATGGTCCTCGGGTCTCAATCTGATAGAACTCAATATGGCCCTCGCGGCTTCAATATGATTGAATTCAATACGGCCCTCGCAGCCTCAATCTGATAGAACTTAATATGGCCCTCACAGCCTCAACATGATAGAACTCACTATGGCCCTCAGGCGCTAACATCTAACAACTCAAACATCATAAGGAAAACCGATTTATCTAGGGTTAATTCTGACAAGGGTTACTATATCATTAGCGTCATCTTAACTCAATTCATGACAGCTGATCATAGTAGGGTTACTTTGAAATACTGTAGATACACAAGTTGTACTAATTTTATGATGAACATAACTTACCGAAAAGGATAGCCTTACATACCTCAAGTGCCAACTTTCGTTTAACTAGCGAATCTCAACTGGCGACCGGTGGTTCTATCCAATTGCTGCCCTTATACTGAGAAAACATGGCTAATTTCAATACTAAGATGCGAAAAACTATAACTTTCGATAATAATATCAATTGTAATTTAACCCTTAATAACTCAGTGAAAACGCGTAATTTCTCGAGAGTTCAGAAGGGAGAAATACTCACCTAAGGCCTGTGACCGTTTAAGAATCGATTTGAAAGAATTCTAACAAATTTTACCTAATGGAGCTCTGGTGTGCCGAGCGAATTTTCAAGAAATAACTTCGTAGTAATAATCCACATAGACCTAGAATTCGTTACCCAAAGTTAATATGATATTGGATGGCATTTGGTAGCGTAATCGGACGAAAACTCGATGAACTCTCCGTACTCTTTGTAATTTGGTCTTGGGTCTCTTTTCAAAATGGAAGGAAATTTAACTAATGGACTATATATAGGTACATGGGAACCTCGTGTCGGCTAAAGCGCCAACCCTGTGCCGCGCCGCGCCCCCTAAAGCACCTACAAGGCTGGCGCACCGCACTACCTAGGGCGCCAGTGTGCTGACGCGTCGTGCTGGCCCTTGCGGCCTGGCCTCGCTCGACCCTACTTCAGAGCATTTTCCTACATGCGTCAAGCTTTTTTTTTATCACAAATCCTCCCGTACGCCTACTAATTGCTAACATTTTATGGGGTATAACATCCTCCCCTCCTTAGGAACATTCGTCCTCGAATGTCATCTTTAGGCTTACAGGAACTAACTATTTTAGTTAATACTTAGAAAAATTTTGGCAGAGTCTATAATATGGACTATCCATAAACCTTAAACACAAAAAAGTCCAACATAGGTGCCTCACAGGATGCTACAAATAGCTATTTCACTACAGAGAGGTAGCCAACTAAATAGTACTGATAACATAAGAAGTTAAATAACAACATCACCTTAACTGCATAATCTGAATTAATCCTGGAACAAGTGAGGATATCTAGACCTCATATCATCCTCAGCTTCCCATGCCATTTCTTCTTTGTTTCTATTCCTCCATAACACTTTAACGGAGGCTACATCTTTAGTTCTCAGTCTACGGACCTGTCTATCTAGTATTGCAGTTGGAATTTCTTCTTAGACTAACTCCTCAGTAACTTGAACGTCCTCAACTAGCACAACTTGGGATGGGTCCCCTATATACTTTCGCAGCATGGACACATGAAATACTGGGTGAACAGACTCTAATTCTGAAGGCAACTCTAATTTATATGCCACTCTGTCTATCCTTCGGATGATTCAATATGGCCCAATGAACCTCGGGCTAAGCTTTCCTTTCTTGCCAAGCCTTATCACGCCCTTCATCGGCGACACTTTAAGGAATATCCAATCATCTACATTAAATTCCAAGTCTCTACGCTGCACATCGAAGTAGGACTTCTGGAAACTCTAGCTATTAGTAACCGCTCTCTGATAAGTTTCACTTTCTCTTCTGATTGGTGAATCATATCTAGTCCGACTAACTCTGCCTCTCCTACCTCAAACCATTCGATGGGGGACCTGCATTTCTGCCTATATAATGCCTCATAAGGTGTCATCTGTATTGCAGAATGATAGTTGTTATTGTATGCAAATTCAATAAAGGGTAAATGTTCATCCTAGTTTCCTCCAAAATCTAGCACACATGCCCGTAACATATCCTCAAGCGTCTGAATGGTGCACTCTGCCTGGCTATCTGTCTGAGGATGGAATGCTGTACTCAGATTAAACTGTGTCCCCAAACCTTTTTGAAATGATTTCCAAAATCTAGCTGTAAATTGTGCCCCCCGTTTGAGATGATAGATGTTGGGACACCATGCAACAAGACTATCTCTTTAATATATAGCTCGGTGTAATCTTCAATTAAGAATGTGGTCCGAACTGGCAGAAAGTGAGCTGATTTTTTCAACCTATCAACAATCAAACAAATAGAATCAAATTTGCATCTCGTATGGGGTAATCCTATCACGAAGTCCATGTTAACTACCTCCCATTTCCACTTAGGTATAGCCATCTCCCGAGTTAATTCAGGAGGTTCTTTATGTTCATCCTTTACCTGCTGACAATTAGGACACTATGCTACAAATGCGCTACATCTTTCTTCATTCTAGGCCACCAATATATCTCTTTTATGTCATGGTACGTCTTTGTCGAACCTGGATGAAAAGAGTAATGAGAGTAGTGTACCTCTAGCATAACCTGTTGGCGAAGCCTTGCTACATCTGGAAAGCAGAGGCGACCTCTATACCGCAAAAACCCGTCTGCGATTATCTCAAAAGCTGATAGTTCATCTTGTTGAGCCTTATCTTTGAGCTGTGCTAAATGAGAATCCTCGTACTACCGCTTTTTTACCTCTACCACCAGGGACAATATTACTGTATTTTGAATTATAGCCCCATTATCCTCTAAATCCACTATCTGAATTGCTAAACTGGCTAGCCGGAACAATTCTCGGCCCATTTCCTGTTGGTCTGGTCTCAGATGTGCCAAACTTCCCATGGATCAGTGATTGAGGGCATCTGTTACAATATTGTCCTTCCCTGGGTGATACAAGATGTTCATGTCATAATCTTTCAACAATTTTAGCCAACGGCGCTGTCGTAGATTCAGCTCTTTTTGCGTGAAAATATACTGGAAGCTTTTATGATCCGTGAAAATATCTACATACACACCATACAAGTAATGCCTCCACATTTTTAAGGCATGAATTATTGCAGATGAATTATTGCATCTAATTCCGTGTTATGGGTGGGATAGTTCTTCTTATGTTTTCTCAATTGCCTAGAAGAATACACAATTACTTTTTTGTGTTGCATTAAAACGCACCCTAACCTAACGCCTGGCGTTGCAATACATAGCATAACCCTATGAACCTTCTCTGGAAAAGATAACATTAGTGCTGATGTCAACTGCTTTTCAATTCCCGAAACTCTGCTCATAGGCTTTGGTCCACCGAAATTTGGCAGCTTTCTCGAGTCAATTTAGTCTTCGACGCTGATAGGTAGAAAATCCACAAACCTTCTGTAATACCCAGCTAATCCTAGGAAACTGCGAACCTCCATTGGAGTTGTAGTTTTAGACATGTCTTTATCACTTATTTTCGCAAATCAACCAATATACCAGCATCTCATACAATATGGCCCAAGAAAGTTATAAAATTTTACGAGAACTCACATTTAGAAAACTTCGCATATAGCTAGTAGTCTCTGAGAATCTGAAGTACTGCGCGCAACTGATCTCTGTGTTCTGCTTCGGGCGAGAGTATATAGGAATATCATCAATGAATACTATCACAAACATATCTAAATAAGGCCTGAAGATATCAAGGTTTATCAAATCTACTTAACACGTCGGGTAATTTGTCAACCCAGAGGACATGACTAGGAATTCAAAATGACCACACCAGCCCCAAAAGCTGCCTTGGGATATCTTTCTCCCGAACCCAACTCGGTGGTACCTGATCTCAAGTCAATTTTAGAACATTTTCCATGCAGCTGATCAAACAAGTTTGCCTATCTTGGGAAGAGTAATATTCTTAATAGTAACTTTATTCAATCGTCGATAGTCTATACACATGTAGAGGGAGCCATATTTCTCTCACAAACAGAACTGGCACACCCTATGGTGATGTACTGGCCTGATAAATCCCTTATCTAGTAGATCTTCAGCTATTCTTTCAATTTCAATTCAGCAGAAGTCATTCGGTATGGAGGGACAGAGGAGGGCGCGAGTACCGTAGAAAGTATATAGAGAATTCTATTTCCTCTCTCGGGCATCAAGAAGTCTATCCGGGAACACATCCGGGAACTCATCAACCACTGGAATAGACTGGAGAGCCGGGCATTCTGCTTGCATATCCCGAACTCTAAGAATATGGTAGATACAACCTTGTTATCAACTTTTTCCTGGAGATAGGATATAAACTTACCTTTTGGCGTAGCGGTATTCACTCTCTCCTCTCACACTACCTCTCCCGGAAATGAAATTAAGACAATTTGGTCCAACATTCTATAGTGGCGTAACATGGTGCCAGCCAATCCATACCATAATTACATCAAAATCAATCATCTCTAGTTCTACTAGATCTGCTAAGGTCTTACAACCAACAATCCCTACCGTACAACCTTGGAAATTGTTTTGCAATAATAGAGTCATCGACGGGTGTAGACACTGAAAAGGGTCACTGAAGCAATTCTAGAACTATATCAATCTTTGGGCTAATAACAGAGTAACATACGACAAAGTGGATCCTGGGCCTATTAAATCATAAACTCGAATGAGATCAAACATCTAATACACTGCCACAATATATGGCAAAGACTCTGACTCTGGTCGTTCTGGTAGTGCATATGTGTGGTCCTGACTGCTGCCTGAACTAGATGCCCCTGATCTACCTCGGCCTCTCGGCTAGAGCTAAGGGCCCGCACCCTGCAGAAGGTGTTGGGGCATACGAACCTATTGAAGATCTATTCTCACAAAAGTCCTGACCGCCTCTAGCGTCTAGTCGGGCAATCTCTCATCAGGTTGGGATCCACTGTCCAAAGAATAATAGGTGGTGGAACCATATATGCACCTTCCCAAATGTTGCCTATGGCATGTACTGCATTGGGGTACCGTAATTTATCTCGATCTCGGCCCTCTCGGGAGCTACACGTCCGGGAGCCCGGCACTCGTGAACTCTCGCCGGGACCTGACTATCTCCAACAATCCAATCCGCTGTCCTGTTGTTGCTGATATGGGGGCCTAGGTGGCTTCCACTCTGATAACGAGACCTAGGCCCACCCTAAAAGTCTGGGCTCAGAACCCGCAGTTCACCCTCCGACGCCGTCTTCTCCCGACCTGCCCCTTTCCATGGTGTACTGGCGCTATCTGAGCTCCTCTATATTCTGAGAAAATTCCTGAATCCGGGAGATATCCATATTCTCTCACAGTGTTTCTATAATGCAAGACTCCACATATTCTAGTCCAAGTGCCATAATAAACCGATGCACCATAGCTTCACATAATGTCAACAAACAAGGGTGCATATCTGGCTACAGAATCAAATCTCAATGCATACTGTATGACATCATTTTTCCCTACTCCAGATGTAAAAATTGCTCTACTCTGGCCTGTAGGACTCTCGAGGAAAATAGTGATCTATAAAAGCCTCCGAAGCTAGGGCACATAGGTGGAGGTGCATCTCTGCCCTGTGATCTTCCCAACTCTAGTAGCACAAGATTGCCACATCTCGCAATCGGAGTACTGCTGACTTAATTGATTCTGTAGATGAGGTAGTACGCATAACCCTGAATATTCTCTAGAACTGATTTATGAAATTTAGGTTCCTCTCAAGACCTATCCCTGTAAAATGTGGGACTCAAAGTCAGGAGCCTACGAACCCTCGAACTACCGAGCCCCTCAGTGGGCTTAACGGGAGCTGGTACTACTGGCTGAGGCTGTCAATGGGCAGCCATCATCTGAACCAACATATAGAATGCACTCCCGAGATCCCGATCTGATGGTACATGAATGGCTTGGGTGGTGCTAGCACATCTGCTGCTCTAGCAGGCTCTGAGTGTGGTGGTGATTACCGGGATATTAAGGTGATGCACTCTGTCGCCTCAGATCGGGTTAACTTGACTAGGCCCCTACTAGTGCCCTCTCTGCTGCCACATCTAAATCTCTGACCGGCCACGGTCCACCGCGTGTCATACATTTTTGAAGTGTAAATAAAATTGAATAACATGTTTAGGAGTAACCCTATACAGCACAACTCGATAGCACAACTGGAGGAGAAAGAAGAGCAACTACACTATTATGCCTGTAGTCCTCTCGTCTATAAAATGATGTATATCACATTCATAGACATGACTCTACTTGACACGGCTTGTAGACTCCCTAGGATACGACTCTGCTCTGGATACTAACTTTTTCATGGCCCACCTAGTGAGGCATGACTAGCACCTTATGCCACACTAGGATCTGACTCACTTGACTGGCCTTATGCACTACCGGTGCATGTCAGAATTTAATTCAAGAAAACAACGAGCTATATCTTGGTTTAAATATGTTTCCGCATAAGGCCACTCTGTAAAAGAAAATAGCTAACCACCAACAACTCCATAACAGAGATCCTATGCGGGATGACAAGACATCTACCATGTTGTCTAGTTATAACTGAAATTAAATCAAGCAGCTAAACTACGCTATAGCCAACAAGGCAAGTAACTGATAACTAAACAAGGCCCTACATGGTCATCATGTGAAATAAACATACAAGCCCCACACGGCCAATAACAAAACTAACTGCTGCAAATCTGTAGCTTGCAAGCCTCAAGATTGGAACAGTCGAGACAGGGCCTCGACCTACCCATAAGCTGTACAACAGAAGAACAAACCTCTTCTAACTACCAACTCTAGAAAATGGAGCTAAAAAAACCGCAACTTCAGCCGATGATTAAGAGGGTCCAAACCACATCTATCCACACCAGTGCTAAATGAAGCACCGGGTATGATAGCAATAGTACAATATGTGTACCGAAAATGTAAGTCAGTAAATGATAATCAATAAAAGTTGATAAAACTAAAGTAATCATGGAAAAAGGTAAGAGTTTAACCTGAATGATCTCACCATTTGAAAAATCTAACTAACAAGTATACATACAAAACAAGAACCTAATCGGGCCCCCGTAAGACGAAGGTGCAACAAAGCGAATAACCTACCTGGGCCCCCACAAAGCCTGTGCAAGTACAAACAATATACACTCGCTAACTAGCTACCGAAGGTTTGTCTAAAAAGTCCTAATTGATCTTACATTCGCACATCCTCAAATTAGGTAAACATATTGTAACTTGGGACTACTCATTCTCTAAAACTGTATCTGAGGTAGATAGGCTCCTGTAGCTATATCTGCGTTTGAGCTGTCTAGGCTATGTAACTGGACCCCGAGCCTTGGCTCGACTATAGGTCATAATGTAAATGTTGTAGCCAGATAGGCCCTCACGGCCATTATCTTGGGTAACTCAAGATGGTCCTCACGGCCTCAATCTGATAGAACTCACTATGGCCCTTACGACCTCAATCTGATAGGACTCAATATGGCCCTCGCGACCTCAATCTGATAGAACTCAATATGGCCCTCACAGCCTCAATCTGATAGAACTCAATATAGCCTTCATGGCCTCAACATGATAGAATTCACTATGGCCCTCATGGCCTCAATCTGATAGGACTCAATAAGGCCCTCGTGGTCTCAATCTGATAGAACTCAATATGGCCCTCGCGGCCTCAATCTGATAGTACTCAATATGACCCTCGTGATCTCAATCTGATAGAACTCAATATGTCCCTCAGGGCCTCAACATGATAGAATTCACTATGGCCCTCAGGCGCTAACATCTAACAACCCAAACATCGTAAGGAAAATCGATTTAGCTAGGGTTAATTCTGACAAAGGTTATTATATCATTAGCATCGTCTCAATTCTATTCATAACAGCTGACCACAGTAGGGTTAGTCTAAAATAATATAGATACACAAGTCATACTAAGTTTATAATGAACATAACTTGCCGAAAAGGATAGCTTTACATACCTTAAGTGCCGACTTTCGTTTAACTGGCGAGTCTCAATTAGCGACCGGTGGTTCTATCCAAATGCAGCCTTCATATTGACAAAACAAGGCTAATTTCAATAGTAAGACGTGATAAAACTATAACTTTTGATAATAATATCTATTTCAATTCAACACTGAATAACTCGACGAAAACGCGCAATTTCTCGAGAGTTTAGAAGGGAGAAATACTCACCTAAGGCCTGTGGCCATTTAGGAACCGATTTGAAATAATTCTGAGAACTTTTACCTGCTGGAGCTCTGATTTCCCTATCGAATTTTCATGAAATAACTCCATAGTAATGCTCCCCATAGACCTAGAACTTGTTACCCAAATTTAATTTGATATTAGACGACGTTTGGTAGCGTAATCGGACAAAAATTTGATGAACTCTACGTACTCTCTCTTATCTGGTCGTGGGTCTCTTTCCAAAATGGAAGGAAATTGAACTAAGGGACTATATATAGGTACATGGGCGGTAGCACAGAAGCACCTCATGCCGGCCAAAGCGCCAACCCTGTGTCGCGCTGCGTCCCCCAAAGCGCCAATAAGGCTGGCACGCGGCACTACCTAGGGCGCTAGTGTGCTGGCGCATCGCACTGGCCCTACGGACTGGCCTCGCTAGACTCGTCTTCCAAGGATTTTTGCACACATGTCAAGCTTTCTTTTTGTCACAAATCCTCACATATTCCTACTAATCAATAACGTTTTACGGGGTGTAATATGAAGGGACACTACGCCATCTTCAAAGGCCAATCTTCAAAGGCCAAATCAATCATTGTCAAAATAAATTTGATTTGGTGGGGCTACACGGTGACCTTCCCAGCATGGTTTCGCCAATCCTCTCCCAGATTACTATCCAATCTTGGTGCTAGATTTCTACGCTTCCTACCACGCTAGGTAGGAGAGCATGAACCACAGACGCAAAGTTGATGAATTTCCCTGCCTACCTTCAGTTATGGTGCGAGGGGTAGACGTTGACATTACTTCAGAAGACATTAATTATCTGTTGTGGGAGGACGATGTTAACACTGGCTCAAAATACATGACCAGGATTGCTGATAAGGAGAATCAATTCTCTTGGATAGCTCCTATCATTGTTGCAGACACACCTTTCTGCGCTACTATGGGTGGCGAAATTTCTCTCTATGATCTGAAATTCTAAGCGAAGCTGTGGCTAGACTTCATCTATGGCTGCATCATACCCTCTAAGAACGAGCAACAGGTCATCTTGGAAGCAGCTTTCCTTATAGCTTGGATCATGATAGGGGTCCCCATAAACTTTGGGAAGATTGTGGTGCTACAAATGAAGAGGAAAACAAGGTAGGCCAGCACCTCCATGCCATATGTCGTGCTCATTTCTAACCTATGCCTACAACCTGGATTGCCATTCTTCCTAGATGAGACCCCTAGTCCTTCTTTGGGTGTTATCACAATAGATCAGAAAAGGGATGTTGAGGCACCCAAGCTCAAGAAGAAGCGGATGCAGGCCTATAATTTTCTAGAGGGTTCTCTATCCCATGGTTTTGAGCAGTCCCCACAAGCCCCGGATTTGAGCATGCCTCACCCAGAAGCTTTGGGCCATACCTCCACTGACATACCTATTCGGGAAGCATCATCCCCTCCAACATCCTCCCAATCAAGCGGTCTCCACAAGCTAGTGGAAATGACCAACTCTCATGAGAGTCAGCTTCAAAAGTTTGCTAGGAGCCTCCCTTCCCTCATTGTCTGAAAGGTGAAAAAGGAAATGAAATCTATGTATGAGAGTCTTAACACATTGTGTAAATGGGTAGATGCAGTGGAGGGGGCTGTCACCTCTCTCCGGACTGAAGTAAGGGAGTGGATAAGTTGGACATCCGTGGAGGTTCCTAATTTGAGTGTCTTGATACCATAATGGCTGCCCCTTCTACAGTTTAAGGCACCATCGATGATTTGTTTTAGGGCTTGGGAGATAACGCTGAAGATCTGGGTAATGATGGCTTCGATAGTGAGGTAGGAGGAGACGCAAATGATGATGTGGATGTGGAGTGACCCACGCAGGGAGTCTCTCGCTCCCTTAATTTTGCATGCCTACATTGGGGAAAATGTAATCTTTAAGTTGGAGGTGGGATAAGTGTTTTTCTGGGTGGTCATTTATGTTTTATTTTGTTGGTGGTCTGATATAGCCCTTGCCGGGCTTTTGCTTTTATCTGATGAAGAGTTGAGAGCCTTTTTCGGGCTCATTTTAGTATTTTTGATGATGGTCCTTATCAGGTTGGTTATGTTGATATAATTGTAAATGAATGATTTTTGGATGCTAGTGCTGAAAAATGGGTCCTTGCTTTGAATTGAAAAATGTTGCATTGTGACTCAAAAACTTTTTTTCGCTTGTGTAAATAGTAGAATAGTAACCAAACTCCAAGGGTTTTCTTCATACCACGGTTCTTTCTCAAGGCATATTTTTCTTTTCCTTTCTTTTTGTTGTCGAACCGAGTTGGCACTTGCTGATGATAGATTGTGAGGCGACACTCTTAAGGAAAAATGCCATGTCTTTCTTGAGTCTTCTATGGAACTATTTTGAGAGGCACCACCAAAATTTTTTAGATGTGGCATGAAAATGAGAAATGAAAAATGGGCATTTGAAATGAGAAATGTAGCACTATTGTCATACATTGTAAATTTCTTGTTTGACTTATGAATTTGCATGCTCTAATGTCTTGAATCAAATCTTGTGATGATAATGAATTTTATGGACTCTTTGATTGTGATGTCTTGTGTGGTAAGGATTTCTACAAATCTCAGGCATAACTTCTTGTCTAGAACTTTCCCTATGTGTGACTCAAGACGAACTCCTAGATGTAGCTTCACTTAGAACATGATTTTAGGCTTTCATTTGACTAGTCACTCTACCCAAAATGACCTTTGAAAATGTCTTTCATTGCTAGCCAATGTTGAGCCTATTGAACTGTTTATTTTTGGAAACCGCATTACAAGCCAATGTCCCTTTTTGATTCCCTCTTCTCGGCACCCGTCCTCTCTAATTGCTAGTGGTGAGCGAATGAGAAAAATGGGGGCTGAAAACCCAAAGGGATAGGAAGAGATAAGGAAATCAATGAGTACGAGGAGAAGAGCCTAAGTTTGGGGGTTTTTCAAGAAAGGGGGATATATAAGAAGCATAAATCTGAGGTAGCACCAAATTGTGAGATAAAAAATGAAATGATGAGCAGAGGAACCTTCAGGTACCAAAAGAGAAAAGAAAAGTGCAATGGTGTTACCTCTTGATTAGACAAGGCTTAATATGATATCCAAAGGTGCTACAAGGAAGGTCCTTGAATAATAAAAGAGTGACATTGTTGCAAAAGGAGGAATAAGGTGGAGCAATATAAAAAGTTAGATGGGAAGGGTTAAAGTGTTCACATAAATGCATTAGGGAGGATCTAGTCACTAGAGCCAAATAATTGTCTTATTGTTACCCCTAGCCTTCGTCATGACCCGCAAGTCCTAATTGATTTTGATTGTAGTTGCTCAATATTAGGGGTGAATATACGAAGGGTAAGCCTATGGATTGAGTTGGGTGCATGAAGATTTCTTTTGAGAGATTGAGTGGGATCATTTTTTTAATCCCTTGTGTGTGCATCAATTCATGATAAAGAAAAGGGATTCTCTCTTTGATGAGTGGCATCATTCTTTTCAAGGACACACTTGCATTAACATAAAGGTGTGATTGAGTCATGAGTAGTGTGAACTCTAAGGCAAGCTTTGAATGTGCAGTGATTATGAATTGAGATGCTATATGTAATTCGTTGGATAAGCTATGCCCTTGTCTTGCAAAATGAAAATATTTGTGGATAATGCCTTTGAATTGTGGTGGTCTCTTGAAACTTTTCCATATATTTTTCTTTGTTTTTTAGGGAATTTTCTTCTCTTTTTCTGCGAGTTGGTGAGCATTTTTGGGTTGTCATGGATTAAGTGGTCAATGATGTCTAAACTCTTGTGGAGTGGCATGTTTCTCAACTGATAAGAATTGCATTACTTGAGGACAAGCAATGGTTCAAGTTTGGGGGTTTGATGCGTTGGTAACTTAACAACTCATTAGGCACTTAAGCATGAGCTTTATCTTAGTTTTCAAGTCATTTAGATGAATTTTATGTCATTTTTTCCTTTTTTTATGTGTAGGTATCTGTGTTGAAAAGAAAGAGCAAGAAGTGGATTAAAAAGGAAGAAATCAGGTGAAAATTTGTGCTCCAATGGAGTACACTAGCGAAATGTCAGTTAAACAAAGATAACCATTGATTTGAGGAGAAAATGAAAATGACTTCCGCGGACATTAATCGGCGACTCAACAGTTAAATCACCTACAGGTGCTAGAACTTGTTGGACCGAGGAGTAAAGTAATCGGTGGATCGTGGATGGAGGCTAGTAAACTGCTGAAGGTGTCTCCGAATGGTCCTAGAATATCATTGGAAGTGTAGAAGATAACGCACGACGGTTCACGAAATGCAATCGGTGAACTGTCGGTTCCCCTGTAAGTGTAAAAATGTTTGAACAGCGGCAATTACATCTAACACTGAAAAAAAGGATATTGGTTGCCATATTTTTACATATAGTCTAGAAGAAAGTACTCTTTACATACTTTTGAGCTTTTTGAACATTTCTTTTGCTTTGGAGAGAGAAGAACCCTACTGGAGGAGATTCTTGAATATTGCTTTTCTTATTTTCATCTTCTTCCTTAGCAAGGTATAAATATTGTTGCAGATATTTAAATTTTATTTTTCTTTCTCTTAGTAATGAAATTATTGAGTTTATTAATGGATATACTTTTTAGTTTCTTAATCATGAGTAGCTAAATCATCTACTAGAGTTGTGTGATGATGGGTGCTTAATTAGATTGGGTATCACTAGATTCATCTCAATATTGCTTAATTAGTGTAAATCTATTGAGTTCTCTCCAATTTATAATTGATGATCCATAGTTTCAAGTGTGGGTTTACTTTTCTTACTTGATTCTAGCCTGAAAGAGAAGAATTCAAGTATTGGGAGAAAATTTGATGGTGGGAATGGATGTGATTATGTTGAGTTGGGATAGAAATAGTCAAAACCCATTCATAATGCTAATTAGTAGTTAAAGACTAGAGATAGCTCAGCTATTAACCAAAACTCTATTGAGCTAATTGAATTGTATCTTGTGGTTCGAAAGGACTCGATAAAAAGGCATGCATGAGGTTGAAAAACATAAGGTGTCATCTCGTCTGAAGTTATTTATACTTATTTGCAATGATTTGATGAGCTAGCATATCCTTATTTGATGAGCACCCTATCTACACCACACCTCTAGTCTTCAGTCGTTATTGTCTATCAATTTTGGTTATTCAGCTATTTTGGTTAGCTGGTTTAGAATCCAAAATATTGTTAACTTCCTTTTTCCCCCAAAAATTTACTTTTTTATTTCTCTTAATTGGTGAGAGTTAATTCAAATTTCCTAAAAATAACGCTTGAACAAATCATTTACTAGTCTCTGTGGGATTCGACCCCGACATCTGTCGAGAAAATTTGTTTTGAGCAACGAATGTGTACACTTTCTTGTTAAGAGGAGTGTCGTTTGGACGTTATCACTTAGTTCCCATTATACTGGTCCATATAGGATTTATAGGAGAGTTGGAAATATAGCTTATGAGTTGGTGTTGCCAGGCGAATTAGCATTAGTTCATCTAGTTTTTCACATCTCTATGCTGAGGAAGTGTGTTAGTGACCCCTCACTCATTGTCCATACAGATAGTGTAGGAGTTAAGGCTAAATTGTCATATGAGGAAGTTCCAATTGAGGTTCTAGATCATGAGGTTCGTGAGTTAAGGAACAAAGAGGTTGCTTCTGGGAAAGTGTTATGGAGGAATAAGATAGTTGAGGAAGCTACCTTGAAAGTTGAAGAAGATATGATGGCTAAGTGTCCTCACCTATTCGCTCCTATTCCAGGATCATCTTAAGGTAATAGTCCCCTCTCTTAGCATTCTTGTATATTTCATATTCCATTAGATGTTTTTGGAGTCCTTAGTATGGCTGCATATTTCATGAAATCAGTTAAGTTCAGTTTAATTACTCTTAGTTAGATAGTCTATTAGTCCATCTTAGTCTTTATGCGAGGATGAATGATCCCAAGGGGGAGATATTGCAACAACCCTCATAAGTCCCTTAGATCAGATCCTAGACATGAATCAGAAATTACACCATATCACAGGACGACTAGTCAAGTGAGTCATTAGGACACTTCATTTATTAAGTGGATCCATCCGTATATTAAGTTCTTAAATTTGATATTTTTTTCCCAGTTCCAATGAGTTAGGTTATGATTCATCAGTTCAAGTAATGGCTCGTTAAGTAGGTCTTTATGACAAACCTTCAGGTGAGAATCAGAGAATAAAAAACATGGTTCTTGTGCCGACGAAAGGACCTAACGATTCATTAGATATGGTAATGACTCATTGATGTTGGGAATATTTTCATGCCCAATTTCCATATTTTTACCCATATTTGATCATGTTTTTGAGTTCATAATCCTTAATTTATTCTTAAATTAATGTATGTGTGTGTTTTGTGTGCTAACAAACGATTTGAGTTGATTTGAGCAGGAAACTAAGCAAAATGGGTTCAAAATGATGCAAGGAATGAAGATTTGAGAATATGATTGGTTTGGTGCTATGGCTAGTGCCCCGCACCATGTACCAAACATTAGAGAAATAAAACCTCAGTCTAGTGCTATGGCTGGCGCCGCACCAGCCCTCAAACTTTTGAGAAAAAATTCTCAGGCTGGTGCTATGGCTGGGCGGCGCGCCAGGCATAGCACCAGATTGAGATTTTATTTCTACAACTAGATTTTCTCTTCTTTACTTTGTATTTTCGTATGATGATGACTAAGTATTTATTTTTTCGCTTGTCTATGAGTGGCTAAACTCATATTTGCCATTATGAATGGTTTATTGTTTGACAAATTAATTAAATTTAGTTTTGATTCTTCTATGGTTGTTTGTATTTATTTGTTTTAATTTAATATTTATGAGACTGATCATCTTGTAAGTAATCCATTGGCTTTCGATTGAACTTGGCAAAGGGAATCGAAAGGGTTAAAAATAAATACAGAATGGAAATTCAAAGACCCTTGAACCCATTGGTGATAGGATAAAAGTTGTTGTTGAGGATAGGGATATACCCTTCAACCTTTCAGTTGAAATACAAGTAGGAATAATTATTGTTTCATTTGTTCTCCTGTGACAATAGGGATATAGGTGTTAGGGTTCATGAAATAGTTCTTGGATTGTAGGGATAGTGGCAAGAAATGGGATAGTAACTTGCAACAAACAACCATAGAAAGAATCATGCTAGTTTAACTACGTCTAGAAAGCTCAACTTGAAACTAACCAAGTGCCATTTTCCTAGTCTGTCATCATTATCGAAATACAATCAAGGTTATCATTTTAGTTAATTTTTACATTTGAAGTTTTAGTAATTTAATTATCCAAACCAATCTTCATTTTGCTTGTTTCATAGATTAGTGAAATTAAAGTACAGCCTTATAAAGATTAAATTGACATGTCTCTGTTGGTATGATATCTGGACTTAACAATCCTAAATTACTTGACGACCACATGCACTTGCGTGCGCTTGGGCGACATTAAGTTTTTGGCATCGTTGTTGGGGACTTGAGTATTATTTAATCATTTGTAGTTTTGAATTTTTTTGCCAGTCTGTATTTTACGTATATTTCTTGTTTTTGTTGAAGTTCACTGGGTTGTTGCCTCAGTGTATGCAAAGCATGAGACGCCAAGGACTAACATTAGGTTCTCTTGATCCTGAAATAGAGAAAACCTTTGGAAGGTTAGCTATGGAAAACATCGGGAAAGCAACAGGTGAAGAGAATGAGAGAGTTCCAGTGATGTAGTTTGCTAGGCCAAATGTGGAAAATTCTTCTAAAGAAATTGTTAAGCCAACCATCACTGGGAACTTTAAGCTTAAGGAAGGGATTGTGCGGTTGGTCCAAAACACTTTCCAATTACAGGGGAAGCCGCACGAGGATCCCCATAGGCATCTGATGATTTTTTTGGAGTTGAGTGAAAACTTCCACTACTAGAACGTGTCAGATGAAAATGTCAAGTTAACTCTGTTTATATTCTCATTAATCGGAGAGGCCAAGGAGTGGCTTCAAAATGAGCCTGGAGGATCCAGCACCACTTGGGAGATCCTCTCTAATAAGTTCATCAATCAATTTTTCTCTTCAAGAAGAACTAAAGAACTTAGAGGAAAGATCTATGAATTCATACAGAGAGATAGAGAAACACTAACTCAAGCATGGGAATGTTACAAGGGTTACTTGAGAGATTGTCCACATCGCATACAACCTAAGGAAATAATTAGGCTTACTTGAGAGATTGTCCACACCGCATGCAACCTAAGGAGATAATTGGGCACAACGTCATTGAGGGTATGAAGCCAGAATCCATGATACTTCTTGACGCTACTGGACAAGGATAGATTCTATCCAAAAGTTATGATGAAATTGAGGCTCTATTGATCCTCGTGTCTGCGCGGAGTCAGGATTATCAAGATTCAGGCAGAGGATTTATAGAAGCAAAGGTGTCAGAAAAGCTTGAGGTGGATGATGTAGTGGCAATTAGGGCAAACATTAGCCAGTTGGTGAATGTGATCAATAAGTTGGTGACACACCAGCAGGAGGCCAAGTGCAGCAGGTACAACAGGTATAAATTTCACCACCATCATGTGAGGCGTGTGGAGAAGGACATGCTTACTTAGGTTGTCATCTTAATCCTGAGTCTATATATTTTGTGGGACAACAAGGTCATGTTAGAGGTTTTGCAGGTAATGGCTATAATCAGGTGTATCAAAATGGAGAAAATCCCCTATGGGGAGGGAATCAAAATTTCCAAAGGCCCCAAAACACTTACCAAAGGCCATAGGGCCAGCAGCAAAATAGTTCTCTTGAGGAGGCAATGAAAAATGGATGGTGTAGCAGATGCAAGTGGAATATAAATTGAAAAAATTGATCCATGAGCTAGAAAGGCAAATGGGAAAATTGTCCCTACAGGAAAACAATAGACTGCAGGGGCATTCTCGGGTAATACCGAGAAGAACCCTAAGAAAAATGCAAATGTTATTTTCTTGTGCGGTGGTAAGGAGCTGGGTGAGGTTGTCCCCAGAAAAGAAAAAGTTAAAGAGGAACAGGCCATGAAATCTAAGACTGAGGTATGGGATTCTAGAAACCCACAACCGAAAATTGCAGTAGCTAGACCACCTCCCCCATTTCCTCAAAGGTTGAAGAAAAAGACAGAGGACACGACCTGTAGCAAGTTTCTTAAGTTATTGAAGCAAGTTCATGTGAATATCTCGTTGGTGGAGCTTTTGGAGGAAGTTCTGAAGTACATCAGGAATCTCAAGGATATCGTGGCCAATAAAAGGAGGCATATAGAGTTTGAAATCATGGTTCTTACAAAAGAGTGCAGTTCCCAAACCAAGAACAAAATTGCTAAAAAGTTAAAGGATCCTGGGAGTTTCACTATTCTTGTCATTATTGGAAGCAAGGAAGTTGGTTTAGCCTTATGTGATTTGGGTGCTAGCATAAATTTGATGCCTGCATCCCTATTCAGAACTTTGCGATTAGGTGAACCACGTCCTACCACAGTGATGTTGCAACTTGCATATCGATCTCTGGCCTATCCTGAGGGAATCATTGAAGATTCCTTGATCAAGGTAGGACCTTTTATCCTACTGGTGGACTTTATAATCTTAGACTATGAGGAAGATGCAACCGTTCTCCTCATTCTGGGTAGAGGATTTTTAGCCACCATCGACGCAATCATACATGTTTAATCAGGCAATAAGTATATGAGAGAAGATGGCCAGGAGGCAGTGTTTGAAGTGTTAAGAGTAGCACGAATGCCACCTCATTATGAGGACTTCAAGATGAAACCGGCGGGAGAAACTGGAGGTGTAATCAGTTAGTGGAGCAGAAAATGTTGCATAAAAGTTTAGTAGATCCTTGGTATGGTAAAAAGTCCACTAGGATGAAGGAGTGATGGGGACCATAGTCGTGCCGTGACGTGACGTTAAATAAAGTGCTGGTTGGAAGGCAACCCAACATGTAAAAATATAACTGTCTTATTTGTATATATAATGTAATTGTTTTTTTTCTTTTGTAGAGAACGAGAAGTTTGACTACCCAAAATCAAAGCTAAGAAGCATGTCTGAAGCTTAAGTGTGGGGTCGTGTAACTCTTCAATCAAAGAGACAAGCTGCTAGCTAGGCCCTTGAGGGCCTCAGGAGTATCTCTCACCCTTATATGATTTTTAATTTTTAGATGCTCTAAGGATAGAGTATGATTTTAAGTGTAGGTTGAGGGTATGTATCCCAAACTTTTAAGGTTATGTTATACCCCAAAAGCCCTAAGATCAGACTTGGGAGATGAAATAGAGAAAATAGGATTTTCTGCACCAGATCACAGAACGAGTCCGTCAGGATGACCACGAGTCATTAAGTGAGTCTTGGTGAAGAGATTTGAGTTATTTGGAAATATTCAAGTTGGGGTGACCATGAGTCGTGGTTGATCACGGGAAATAATATAGGTCCTGTGATACACTTTACAACTTAAATGAGTCGTGTTTTCTAAGCTATTTTATACATTTTCATGTGATTTTATATAAAAGTGAAGATATGTGCTAACCAACATGATTAGCTTTGTTTTGTAGGTTTTTGATGACTTTTTTTTGATGACTTTTGAGGAGCTAATCAGCTGGTGAAGTAGAGGCTTGGAGACGGAAGCAGAAACACGCAAATGTCGGCAAAGAGGAGGCTCCAAATGTGCCCCACCCGTCGGCAACGCGTTGACGGCAAAGTGCTGCCCACATGTACCCCCCGCTGTTGGCAACATGCCACGCAGGTGGCTCACACCAAGATAGTGCACCGCAGCCGCTGCGCCGTGGCCACGTCGCCAACGCGTGGTGGTGCCGCCGTGGTCGAGTTTCTGGCGATTTGCAAAGCCTCCGCTGCTCGCCGTGTCACGTGTGTAATGCTCCGTCGCACTGTGACACGTTGCTTGTTATTCCGGTGGGACAAATTCCTACTATTATAAATAGCACACTCCGAGGTTTATTTCTTTAGATAATTGATCGACTTGGTGGAGCAAGAACGTGGGTTACAGTGCGCTGAGAGGACGCAAAATTTTAGGGTTTTTCTCTATCACTTTCTTCTTCCTTTCAATTGTTTGCATGATTTCCATTCATTTAACGATGTTCAATCCACAAATGAGTGGCTAATTCTCTGCTCTTGCCGAGGTTATGAACCTTTGTGTTGAAATGTAATTATTGAATTGCCGTTCTATTTTCTCTTTCTTCCATGGCTGTCTTATTTAATTCTTGTTCTTACTACGTTAATATCTCTGCCAATGTTAATGTAAATAAAAAGTCCGGTTTCACCCGAGAGGGCAAGAAACTGGAAAGTTGTGAATTAATAGGATATGATCTGTTCTTGGTTTGGGAAAATTGGGAATTGATTTACCTTCAGGATAGAAATATACCCGAAAGTCGTATTAGTCATGTGTGAATCTGCTTTATAGCTAGAACTTGAATTCTTCTTATCACGAAAATGTAGTGGAAGGTTCATGATTCTTAAGTTAAGCTAATACGAGAGTTTTAACTAATAGGCAAAGTTCACTAGCAATCGGGAGGAAAGATAAATCATGTACACCGATAATTAGTTTTTACATGTTCTTTGTAGCCTCGCATGCCTACATCCATAGTTCGATTCAACCGTATAAACATTTTACTTTGTTATAAAAATTATTTCCAAAAGATAAAATCCCTTCTTTACACCGTTGTCTTCATTATTAGAGTTTTAGTAAATTAACACTTGAAAAGGTTTTACCCAAAGAGTCCACCCCTCGTGGGTTCGATATCTTGGTTTAAAAAGAGCCACTATATTACTTGTACGAATCTGCATACCTTGCGGGGCCTACTGCTTGCTTCGCTGTCGGGACAGTGCAATTGGTGAAATTTTCCCAAGTGTTAGTTAACGACCTCTATACAAGCGTTGACAACGTTTTTTAATTTTATTTTATTTTTAAAAAAAACAAAAAATAAGAGCTTTTACTGTTTTTTAATACCCTTCTTGACATACATCTTAAAGAGAAATGGGTTAAATGGTGGATACTTACTTTGGATAAGTCTTGTCTCGAATTGCGAAGGACCCCAATTGTGGCAACACTGTAACACGTTTAACATATGTGGTGGTCAAGAAGACCATTGGGATGACGTCCAATGCATACTCCCATCCCCCAAGCCCCTACTATGATCCTTCTCGTTGTTTTGCCGAATATGTGCATGATGAATATGAGGACTTGGGATCAAGCCCGATAGAAGACATGCTAAAGCGTATGCTTGAGCAAACAAAGAAGTAATCTAAGGAGGTGATGGAAGCAATGAGAATTCAACTAGCAGAGAATGGAGAAGCTCTAGAAAGGATGAGCGCTAAATTCACTGGGAGATGATGGCTAAGGCCGAAGCTAGAGCAATTGCAAGTGCCAAGCTTTAGACGATATCTTAGCAGAAATTACAAGAGGAAGAAAAGGTGAATTTTCGGGATGAAGCCCGACATTTGGAACTCCTTGAGTGTCCCCGTGATGAGCTCATACTTGTAGAAAACTCGTCAGGGGAGAAGAGATAGAGTATGTACACCTCACTTGAAAATACCGAGAGATAGATGTTGATGCGAAGGAGAGGTAAGCATAAGTAAGGAGGTCAATTGCACTAGCTTGTAATCAGTGGTGTATTGGACGTCACTCAAGCATTTCTACCTTGAGCTCACACAATGATAGAAATAGAGTCTCTCCGAGCTAGGGAAAGCTGTCAAGAGGAGGACCAAGTCCCATATATTCAAATTTGCCGAGCCTAATAGACAATGACTTCACTTACGAAGGGGCTAATAAACGTCAAAGACGACATCTAGCTGCTTGGTCCTTACAATTTTCACCACCACCCTTGAGCATAAAAGAAAATTAGAGAAGAAACAGTGAGATTCATATCCTCAAGGCTGAGGAAAAAGCGTGAAATGTAATGCGTCGTGCCGCGATGTAAAATTAGGGCTGCTTGGGAGGCAACCCAAGGGTACCACGGTACCATTTTAATTTCTGCATTTTTATTGATTTTATTTTTTTTAATTTTTTGTTGTTTTTGGTGGAAAGTTAAGCACTGATGGAGGGGAAGTCTGAGTACCCTTGGAGGAGGAAGCTAACAAGCATGGAAGAGAAAAGTGTGGGGTCGAACACCCACTTGAAAATTTGAATCAGCATGTTATTAGCTAGGCCTAAAGGCTCCTGAGTATTCTCACCTTTTAAATATTAATTTGATGCTATGAGGACATAGCATGATTTAAGTAAAGTGAGGGAAATGCTCATAAAATTTCAAAATTTTTCCTGCTTAACAAATTTTTTGGTGAACATAATGCTTGTGTGAAAAAAAGAAAAAATATTTGGAGAAATGTGAAACTTTTAGCTTCTACATGAATTATCACTCCGTTGGTTTTTCTTTTTTCGGTTTTTTCTATCGGGGTCTTGAACCTAAGACAAAAATTTTTCTTTTATTTATTTGTTTTTTAGTTAAGTTCGTATATAATGTTTTTAGTCAAAGTTAGGGGACCGTTTCCGACGATGGATGGATGACGACCATTGAGGAAAAGTAGTCAATAGTTTTGGGGTTTGAACCCATAGCTAATGGATGCTTGATATTCTTATTATGTGCTACATACGATTGTAAGATGCAAGTATATGTAGTTTGAAGCATGCAAATGTATAACATTGTTTGAGAAACTTAGGCCTTGAATTTGACTCGATATGATTGAAGCTTAATTTTAAATTCTTGTGATTAAATGAGTAAGAGTCTCGCCGAATGTGTCTTGAATTGAGCATGTGCAATGAAAAGGTTTGAGTATTCTATGCTATTGTGGACGGTCTAGAACTTGCCCGGTGTGTGTTTATAAACGAAATGAAGGATGTAAATCAGGAGATGATTTAGGTACTTCCTTTTCTTAATGAACCTAATCTTTATCCCTCGTTTACCTACCTTGAAATATTAACTTGGTCGCCCCATTGAGCCTTAGCCTATTCTCGTGGATAGCCGTAACATAAGCTTAACCATTTTTATTTCATTAACCTTGAATTTGATCCAAAACTCCTAAGCGCTTAAAGAAGAAAAATCTGAAAGAGGAAAGGAGTGAGAAGAATGAAAAGAAAGGAAAAGTGGAAGCTTGTAAAAAGTGAGAAAGGTCAAAGGTGCACTTGGTAAAATGGTGGATTATTAGTAAGGAGTAAGAAAATAAACGAATGAAAATTATTATACAACTCCTTACTAATACGCTAAAAGTGCCTAAAAGAAATGGGGGAACATAAGAGGAAAAATAAAACTACCAAGGATAAAAGGTGAAGTAAGGGAAGGAAGTTCGTAATGAGGGAGTGATGTATAGAAAGCGCTTAGGGAAGATAGTCACTACACGATCACAATAGTACCTACTACACCTGAGTACATTACAACCTAAAAAGTCCTACTTGATCTTACATTCCTACATCCCCAAATTAGTGGGTACAAATCTAAGGGTAAGCTTATGGGTCATTACATGGTGCATGTGAATTTTGTGAGAGTGAGGAAATTCTATTTATGTACCCACACATGTTGTGATATATAAAGTGTTTTTGCGTGTGAAATTGGGTAACTCTCTTTCCGTGAGGGCACATGTTTAAGGAAGGATAAAATTCATGTGGGGAGTTCTTAATCGATTGATTGACATGAGTTTGCTAACATTGAGAGTCGATTCTTGAAACTAAAATACCCTTCAATCTTGTGGTTTTAAAAATTAAAGATAAAAACATAAAGGTAATTAATTTATAATTAAATATTAAATAATCATCATAGCCATAATTTGAATTAACTTGCTAGATTAGTTATGTTAGAGTTTTCAATACATGAGATGTAAAAGGTTGTTCGAGACGAACAAGATTTTAAGTGTAGGTTGTGATCACGGGAAATAACATAGGTCCCGTGATAAACTTTACAACTTAAATGAGTAGTGTTTTCTAAGCTATTTGATACATTTTCATGTGATTTTATATGCGTGAAGATATGTGCTAACCAACATGATTAGCTTTGTTTTGTAGGTTTTTTGAGCACTTTTGAGGAGCCAATTCATGAGTTGGTGAAGTAGAGGCTTGAGACGGAAGAAACACGCAAATGTCGGTAAAGAGGAGGCTCAAACAGCCCACCCGCGCCGGCAACGTGCCACTGCAGGCAGGTTGCCCAAGACAGCCCTCGCAAGCGGGCAACGTGCCACGGCAGTGGCTCCGCCACCGCTGATAGTGCAACAAGCAGCCGCCCGCACGCGCCACGCCGCTAACGCTGCGGTGCTGCCGGGTCGAAGCTGGGTGATTTCCCGTGAAAGCTCTCCGCGCTCAGCCGTGTCACTTGCGGTAATGTTCGCTATACTCCGCGGACACGCTGTTTGCTATTCAGACAAATTCTCACTATTATAAATAGCACACTTAGGTTTATTTTTAGATAATTGACTATGGTGGGATAAGAACGTGTTACAGCAGCTGAGGACAAAATTCTTAGGTTTTTCTCTCACTTTCTTCTTCCTTTCAATTGTTTGCATGATTTCCATTCATTTAATGATGTTCAATCCACAAAATGAGTGGCTAATTCTCTTTCTTGTCAGAAGCAGGAACTATTGTGTTGAATGTAATTATTGAACTTGCCGGTTTATTTTTTTCTTCCATGGTTGTTCTATTTAATTCTTGTTCTTACTAATGCTAATATCCGGCCAATGCTAATGTAACTAAAAAGTCCGCTTCACCGAGAGGGCACGAAACCGGAAAGTTGTGAATTAATAGGATATGATCTGTTCTTTGTTTGGGAAAATTGGGAATTGATTTTACCTTCAGGATAGAAACATACTTGAAAGTCGTATTAGTCATGTGTGAACTGTTTCTATAGCTAGAACTTGAATTCCTTCTTATCACGAAAATGTAGGTGGAATGTTCGTGATTCTTAAGTTGGGCTAAATACGAGAGTTTTAATCTGAAGGCATAAGTTCCGACTAGCAAACTGGGAGGGAAAGATAAATCATGTACATCGATAATTAGTTTCTTTTACATGTTCTTTGTAGCCTCGGGCAAGATGCTCACATCCATAGTTCGATTCAACCGTATAAACATTTTACTTTGTTATAAAATATATTTTCCAAAAGATAAAAAACTCTTCTTTACACTCGTTGTCTTCATTATTAGAGTTTTAGTAAATTACACTTGAAAAGGTTTACCCAAGAGTCCAGTCCCCCGTGGGTTCGACATTCCGGTTCCTTAAAAGAGCCACTATATTACTTGTACGACCCGTACACCCTGCGGGCTCACCTGTGCTGGGTCCATTGTATCCTACGAGTCAGTTCTATTGCCCGTGGTCAAGGGAAGTTTAAGGACGGCAAGAGTCGACAGCTGTACCCTCTACGACCTGACACCACGAGTCACGTCAATTCCATGAGCGATTAGGTTGGTCGTGGTCAACAATTGGTTAAGGACTTAATGTTTTCGCAAAGGGGAGGTAACGAGAGACAATTCCAGCTGTGGTCACCAAAGACGAATCGTTAGTCCTCATGGGGACCCTTTGAGGAAAATTGGTAAAGGCACTTACCAACTCCACCATGAGTCGTGGTCTAGCAGTAATGACCCGCCCAAATTCCTCGTGATCGGGCGCTAGTTTTTCTTTTCTCGTGAATTTAGTAAGGGCTTTTCGTAATTTCTATAATCCTAAGGCCCAAAATAGGTTGTTTTAAGCTACGAATAGTGAGCTTTAAGAGGAGCAAGTTCATTCAAAGTTATCCTATTTATGCATGCAAGTGTAGAAGTTCAGAGTGGTAATCGCTCAGTTTCTTCCAAGTTCTTCTCAATTCTTCCCTTGGGCAATTAGAGGAGTTGCACATGCATTCTCTGTGTATGTAGGGTTATGAATTGGTGAATTTATTCACACCCGTGCCCAATCCATCTCTACCCATGAAAATCTATGTGTTTATCCTATGGTTTTTACCCTGTCGCACACGAATTTCCTAAGTTTTGTACCATGGGTATGACCTAGACATGTTTCTACACAATTGTTATCTATGGGAAACCCTTGCTAAATAGTTTAAATTATAATCATGTTTTCAAGTTTAATAAATTGCGATGCCCATCCATGAGAAGTGCAGAAAGTTGAGATCTATGATGGGTGTTCAAATATGTCAAGATATTTATGATGCGCCATGTGTCTGCCACCAATGCTTATGTGATCATGCTTTCAAGTGAATCAAGCATTTTTAAGCATAAGCTTAAGTATCGGGCAAGCCCATATGTTAAAGTATGATTTATGATTTCACGTATTAGCTTACCACATGTTTTGGATTCAAGATTCCAATTATGTTCAGTTTGTGGTATGGTTAGCCAGTGTCTGGTTGGCGTATGATTTCATATTTTATATGTATATCATTATTCAGCCTTTTTTCACTACACGAAGGGTCGCCTTCTTGTTGAATAACCGTGGGAGAGAATATGCATGTTTTTGGGAGTAGTGCTCCAGCACCGAGTAGGTTATGGGTCAATCAACCCTATGCCTCATAACTACGAGCCAATGTAGGTATGATCGTATTGTTTGGGACCTCCTTTGAGCTTTCTTCCTCGCCACAAGGGGCCTTTAGCTTGATATCGATATCATGGTAGCGCTCTTAACCCCGACAAGGCTTTAGACAGCTCCGCCCACTTGAGTGTGATAATCGGGATCATGTAAGCTCTATCGTGTTATGTCGGTTATTTGATGATTCTCCCATTTTTCCTCATGATTTCGCCATGCATGTTTATCATTCATGATATATATATATATATATGTTCTAAAGCAGGTTTGACTCATTGTTCGGGCCACTTATGATTACCGATTTCAGCTTATCATTTAGTTCGCTTATGATATTTAGTTATGTTCGTATCACAATTTCAAAAATAGCATGCAAGCCTGCCCTACTCTCAGATTCCTATCTTGATTATGTTTGATATATGCCCGTTTTTAATGATTTTACTTACTTAAGCTGGCTTTAATTTACCTTGCATACTTAGTACATTCCACGTACCGACTGCATACTCTATGCTATATCGTCTCATGATAATGTGCTCCTGAGGGATCTTTCTCAACAAAGATTCTTAGCCCTACTTTCCCGCCGATCTCTGGTCCAACTAGAATCTCGTGGAGTCCTCATCCTCCAGGACATTCAAAGTATTCATGGTTGTTATGTCTCTTTCGCTCATACTTGTCGAGTTAGTTGGGGGTGTTGTCCCATCAACCCATCGTATATGTTAGAGGCTTTCGACTTTGCGTAGTAACTCACTTTGTCATGGATGATGTAAATTATAGTTCGATGTTATGTTATTTTTAGACTTCCATTATGTTTATTATGTTAGGTACCCGCTTTCATTGATTGAGCTAGATGTATGTTCATTCCATGGGTCTACTTAGAGTCTCTGGGGTTCCTTCCCATGTCTCGATCTAGCCTATGTTCGGGTCGTGACAAACTTGGTATCAAAGAAATAGGTTTGAAGTGTCCTAGGTTGTCCAAAGTCACGTTAGGTAGAGTCTTTTTCTAGGGTGTTATGCGCCACACTTCGACGAAGAGGCTGGCTAGACATTTAGGAAATGTTCCTCTTTCATGATCTATGTCAAAGCATGGGAAATGTCTCTATCCTTCTAGATAATGTTATTCGCGATTGCGTAATCATGTCTCACCGTAGAGTTAACAAAGCAGAAGAAATGAAAATGGAAATGTCCATAAGGATGGCAATGGAGATGGGCACAAGCCCCACTGCACCCCCATGAGCACCATGCACCTAAGCCGGTTGCCCACGCTCGAATTTAGGCAAACCATCCAAATGCTACATAGTCCTGACCGCCTGTGTCAACCAAGAGGCTGAGCGTATGTCCCTCAAAATGAAAATCCATGCTAAAGTGAGGTTAGAGACTTTCTAAGGATGAAACCTCCCAAGCTTTCTTGGATTGAAGGTGGATGAGATCCAAACGAAGTCAGAGGAGATTTTGAATATCACCCACATTATGGGAGGACTGGGAGGAGTGTGTTGATTTGACCTCATATATCCGCTGAAGGGGGTCGCACACATTTGGTTTAAACAAGGGAAGGAGAGTAGGGCAACAAAGTAGGCCCTATCGCTGGGATGAGTTTCATGTCGCTTTCCCCAGATCAGCTTCTTCCCTTGTGAGGGAGATGAAGGAGGCAACAGCTGGGTGAATCTTAAGAAAGGAAATATGACGGTCCAAGAGTATGCCTTAGAGTTCACTTGTTCATCCAAGTACGCCCCAGAGTTAGTGCTGATTAGAGGCATGACCGCATATGACGAGCATTAGGTTTCAGAGGCTAGAGCAAGAGCCCACAAATTCCGCATCCCACCAGGATAGTGGTCGGAGGCACATGGGCCGTTGTTTGGTGTACAGTGCTTGCTTCGGTGTGGGAAGCTCTGATATGCTCAAAGATTGCCTACAAAATGATAGGGCCATGATAGGTGTCGAGGCCCAGCTTTCCGGTCAAAGAGCTCCACCAAGACACCTAGCTCGCAGGGCACATCTACTTCAGCACAAAAGTGCATGCGCCAAAACATATTCTCTCTCGCCTTAGCATCCCGACAAGAAATGAGGTTTCCCGCACGTAGTCACCGGTATGTCAGAGTTTTCCACACCTGATGTATATGCTTTGTTAGATTCAAGGGATACCTAGTCTTTTGTGTGACTTACAGGCTAGTAGTTTCTGTCGCATTCTAGCACCTTGTCGACTCTTCTTAGTCTCTACTCTAGTAGGTGATTCAAATGTAGCTAGAAGGGTGTATAAAATTACCCTTGCCTCGCCCCGTAAATACACCTCAAGCAGATCTAAACAGGAGTTATCCATGATCGACTTCGTTGTTATCCTTGTGTGATTGGTATATTTTCATGTTATTCCTCATTCAATTGTAGAACCCATGTAGTAGGCCCCGATTTGTGGTGAGCTAGCCTTAGAATGGAATGGTAGTTTAGCTGTGCTCGTAAGTCTTTTCATTTCCTACCTTAAGGCTAGAAAGATGATCTCCAAGGATCATGCGGTACCATTTATTTAGGGTTGCGGATGCTATCCGAGATCCGTACTATCCATTCTATTCCAATAGTATATGAGTATCAAAAGTCTTCCCGATGAGTTATCGGGAATTCATCCTCGAGCAGGAGATTGATTTCGTATTTCCCTTTCCCGATATGCAACTACATTTTATCTATCCTTATATAATGGCCCAATTTGTGCTAAAGGAGTTGAAGGAGTAGTTGAAGGACCTTTAGATAAGGATTCATTAGATCGAGCAAATCCTCATGGGGTGCAATTAGTTCTGATTTGTCCTAAAGAGGGATGGTTCTCTTTGTATGTGTGTATTGATTACTCCGCAATTGAACAAGGTCACCATCAAGAACAGGTATCCCTTTTCAAAGATTGATGATTTGTTTGACCATCTTTAGGGTGCCAAGTTCTTTTCAAGATAGATCTCGATCCGGATACCATCACCCTGTTCGGAGTGATATTCAAGATAGCTTTTAGGATGCGGTATGGTCAATATGAGTTTTTAGTTATGTCTTTTGCACTACTGAATGTTCCATAGATTTTAAGGATTTGATGAATGTGGTGTTCAAGACATACTTGGATATGTTAATGATTTTGTTCATAGACGACATCCCGATCTCAAAGTGAAGAGGAGCATGTCACTAATTTGAGGGTGGTGCTACAAACCTCAAGGATCACTAATTATATGCTAAATTTTGCAAGTGCGAGTTTTTTCTAAATTGAGTGGCATTTTGAGGGTATAAAGGTGGACTCTCAAAAGATAGAAGTGGTGAAGAATTGGCCTAGATCGGTAAAATCCTCTTATATCGAGCTTTTGGGCTTAGTCGGGTTATTATCGGCGACTTTTTGAGGATTTTCATCTATTGGTAAAGTATATTGACAAAATTGACCCAAAAAGTGAAATTCCAATGTCGATGTTTCAGAGAGGAGCTTTTAGAAGTTGGAAGACTACCATCTCGGCACCGTGATAATCCTACCTCGAGGGCACCAATGGGCTTGTGGTGTATTGTGATGCTTCTAGAATCGGCCTTGGTTGTGTATTGATGCGGTATGGTAAAGTGATAGCATATGCTTCAGCACCGAAGGTTCATGAGAATAATTACCCAACCCATGATCTTGAATTGGCGGCGTGGTATTTTGCCTTGAAGATTTGGAGACATTATTTGTACGGGGTCCATGTAGATGTTTTTACGGACCACAAGAGCCTACAATATGTTTTACCCAAAAGGATCTAAATCTACTCCAAAGGAGATAGTTGGAGATACTCAAGTATTATGATATGAGTGTCCTCACTATCTGGGTAAGGTCAATGTAGTAGCAGACACACTTAGGAAACTCTATGGAGATTGTGTCCATGTAGAGGAGGGGAGGAAGGAGCGGTGAAGGATGTGCATCATTTTGCAAGGTTGGGGGTTCAGTTAGTTGACTCGACCAACAACGGTGTTATTGTTTAGAACAGATAGAATCATCCTTGGTGACTAATGTGGAAGCTAGACAAGACAAGGACCCTATTTTTGGTAAAGTTTAAGGAAGCTTTTGGTTCAAGACTAGAAGGTAGAGCTCTTCTCCAAAAGGGGAGATGGGTGTGTCAACATCGTGCTTGTGTTCCGATGTTGATGATTTGAGATATTGAATATTTCATGAGGCTTACATTTCTAGATACTACATACACCCAAAAAGCCGTTCAAGATTTACCGTGACCTACGGGAAGTCTATTGGTGGAATGGCATGAAGAAGGACATCGCAAAATTTGTAACTCAGTGTCCCAATTACCAACAAGTAAAGGTTGAACATCCAAGGCCGGGAGGAGTACTTCAAGATATTAGTATCCGTCTTTGTGCGGAAGGAGATCAATATGGACTTACCGTGATTCCTCACACACGTTAATAGTATGACTCCATTTGGGTGGTCATGGACAAAGTTGACCAAAGCTGCTCATTTTACCACCAAACCACTAATTCCTACAGATTATGCCAAACTATACATTCGAGAGCTAATTCGATTGCATGGAGTTACCTTTTCCATCATATCGTATAGAGGTACTTAGTTCACCTCTCATTTCTTTTGGAGATCATTTCAAAAGGGACTTGGTACTCAAGTCAAGCTCAACATAACATTTCATCCGCAAACCAATGGTTAGGCGAAGGAGTATTTTAGACTCGAGAGCCATGTTGAGAGCGTGTGTAAATGACTCCAACTAGGTTGGGATGATTATTTTCCTCTTATTTTTCATATAATAACAAATTTCTTACCATTCCAACATTCAAATGGGCTCTATTTGAGGCTCTCTAGGGGCACAGATGTAGATCGCCTATTGGTTGGTTTGAAGTTGGTGAAGCAAGTGATGATAGGACTGACCAAATTCATGAGGCCATGGAGAAAGTTCAAATTTCATACATGACAGTTAAAAATAGCTCAACCTCATCAAAAGTCCTAGCCAGATGTGAGGAGGAGAGAACTTGAGTTCGAAGTTTTGATTGGGTTTTTATGAAGGTGTCTCCCAAGAAGGGAGGGGATGAGGTTCTGGAAGAAACAAAACTCAACTCTATGTTGGCTCCGCACGGACAGAAGGCTATAAGCTAGCATATGAATTGAGTTACCTCAAAATTTATTTCAATCCATCCAACTTTTCATGTATCGCTTCTTAAAGAAGTGTTTGGGGATCCAACTCTAATTTTTCCAAAGGGAGAGTGTAGGTGTGAAGGACAACCTTAGTTATGAAGTGGTTTTGGTTGGAGATACTAAAACGGTAGGTTTGCAAGCTAAGGAACAAAGAAGTAGCTTCGCTAAAGTGTTATGGAGGAAATAGCATGTTGAGGGAGCTACATGGGAGGTCAAAGCAGTATGATGGCTAGAGATATTGTTATACCCGAAAAACCAAGATCTGCACCTATTGAAACGGTGAAAATAGAATGCCAACAGTCACGTAATGAGTCGGCCCCGTGACTGCCAGGATGACCACGAGCCGCACTCGTGGTGAGGAGCTTGACTTATTTGGAAATGTTCATGTTGGGATGACTACGGGTGTGACCACGAGTTGTGGTCGCTCCCCATGAGCCGTTAGGTAACCCGTGGTCAAGGGCAAAGCTTGAAGGATGTGAAGGAAGAGCCGTAGTGTATCCCATGAATGGACACCTACGAGTCATGCTCACTGCCAGGATTCATTAGCTAAGTTGTAGTCGGGCCGCTTAAGGACTTAATGTTTTTGGGCAAGGAGGACCACGAGTCATGGTCACCAACGACGAATCATTAGGTCTCTCATGGGACCCTTGAGGAAAAATTATGCGTACTTAATCTTACTGACCACGGTCGCGTGTGGTCCGGCCAGAACGATCGCCCGGGGCCCTCATTGGACCGGTAGTTAGTTTTTTCGCTAATTTAGTAAGGGCTTTTCCTTAATTCCTATGATACTAAGGCCTAAACTACCTCATTTTAATCTATGAATAGTGAGTTTTAAGAGGGGTAAGTTCATTCTAAGCTATTCCTATTCATGATGCAAGTATAGACGTTTGCTGTGAGGTGATGAAGCTCAATTTCTTCCAAGTTCTTTTCAATTCTTCCTTGGGCAATCAGAGGAGTTATAGAATCAGATTCTTTCAAGTACGTAGCATTGTGAATGGGTGAATATGTTCTCATGCATTCTAATCTCTCTAATTCAAGAAAATCGTGTTGATCCTAAAGAATTTTAACCCAATGCATGAATTTCCTAAGTTTCTACAATGGGTATGATATAAGCATGTTTCTATTATTGAATTATGATTCATTGGAAAATTTTACAATGTTTCAATTATAATCATGTTTTCAAATTATATAAATTATGATGTTCATCCATGAGAAGTTCATGAAAATTGAGATCTATGATGTATGTTCAAGAATGTCTAGATATTTATGAGAAAAGCATCTTTCAAGTTACCCATATTTATGATCATGTGTTTTCAAGTGAATCAAGTATCTTCAAGCATGTTTATGTATTGGGAAAGTCCATATGTTCACATGATTTATGATTTCACTAATTAGCTTACCACATGGTTTCTTTGGAGTCAAGACTCCCAATTATGTTCAATTGTGGTATGGTTTGGGCCAAGGCTCCCTTAAGTATGATTTCAGATTTCATATATATATGATTATACCATTGAAAACGAAGGAGAAAATATGCATTTTTTGGAAATAGTGTTTGTAGCACTAAGTAGGTTAAGGGTCGACAACCCTATGCCCTCGTAATCCATGAGCCAACGTAGGTATGATTGGATTGTTTCGACCTCTCGGAGCTCGCTCCAAGGGGCCTCTCTGCCTGATATTGATATCATGGTAGCATATTTAGCCCCGGAAAGGCTTTAGATGGCTCGCCATTTCGAGTGTGATACGAGACCATGTGCTCTATCGTGGTAATGCTCTGCTATAAGGACGCAGTCTCCCATTGTTCCTCATGATTTTAGTTTATGTATGTTTATCATTCATGATGGGAGCATACAGTGATATATATATGCTTCTAAAGTAGGTTTGACCGATGTTCTATTTACTATGATTATCATACTTTAGCTTTGGGTCATTCGAGCCGCTTATAATGTTCGCTATGCCCGTATCATCATCAAAAATAGCATGCAAGCCTCACTTTATCTTTCTTATCTTGATTGTGTTTATATTATGCCTATTTTAATGATTTTACTTACTTGCGCTTTACTTACCTTGCATACTCAAGATATTTCACGATCGACCACATACTCTATGCTTATCATCTCGTTGATACGTGTCCGAGGACCTTCTAAGAAGCATCCCAGCTCCCGATTTCCCGCCTGCACCTATCCAACTAGGGCCTTTGTGAGTCCTCATCCTCCGAGGACATTCAACATATGTGGTTGTTATGCCTTTCTTCAATTTCGTACTTGTTAGGTTAGTTTGCGGTGTATTCCCTATCATCCCTTATCAAATATGTTAAAGGATTTAATTTTGGTAGTAATCACTTGTCGTGTATGATGTAAATTATAGTTTTGATGTTATGTTATATTTAGACTTCCGTTATGTTTATTATGTTAAGTCTCGCTTCACACTGGAGTTAGATGTATGTTCATGCAATGGATCGACTTGGAGTCTCTCAGAATTCTTGTCCCGTGTCTCTATCCGTGCCTATGTTCGGGTCGTGACAAATTAAGCGTGAGCATGCCAAAGAAGTTTAGTTGAATTTATTTTTTGAAAATGGCATGTCCTATCCACTCCTTTGGTTTTTCTTATGGCCTCGCTCTTTCCTTCCAAAGAGAGCCCTTTGAACCGGGTGATTTTATCATTTTTATTAGTCATCGTAGTCACGTAATAATAATGTTTCCTAGGATAGATGGATGACGACCGCCTTAACGAAAGTATCACCACATTTTTTATTTTAGATTGAATCTGTAGACATCTGCTTGGATACTTATTGATATTCTCGCTTAGCCGCTATGCTAGAGTAAATAGAATGGTCATCTTGATTGCATGAGTTAGAATCCTTAAAAGATGCACATATCTCTTTAATTTGACTCAACATCTCCTTAGTTCTTAATTGTGAATTAACTTGTCATTCAATGGTGGATTGTGAATATGTAGCTATGTGGCCGACTAGATTCTTGTTTCCATGAGAGGTGAGCCGACTTGTTTTGTGTATATATTGTAGCATTTGTGAAATATGCCTCAATGTATGTAGGATAACTAGTTGGCAGGGTTGAGAGATGATCAAGGCATCTCTTTGAAAAGCCATGGTTTCCCGCATTTGTTTCACCTTCCTGGGACATGCTCCATAGTTAACCCCTTGGAGCCTAAAAGCCTTATCCATTCTTAGCCTTAATAGTCGCTATCTCTTTTTGTGAGACCCGCACTTGTTGGATCTGGGGGTAGTCTCGCACTTGAGACATGAAAGTAAAGGTCCATCAAAGTATAATGTGAAGGGAAAAAGAAAAAACTTCTGTGGTAATAAAAGAGTGGGAGAAAAAGGGAAGTCATAAAATTGTGTAGTCTACTTGCTGCTACGAAATAGAAAAGGAGATCTTTAATTGCAAAATCCTTAGTTATTCTATGATTAGAAACTAGCGCCCAAGTAATGAAAAATAAGGAAAAGAAAAGACAAGGGGTGAGTCGAGGAAAGGAGAATAAGAAAATGTGGTGGACAAGAAAAGTGAAATATGTATTAAAAGTTCCTTAGGATGGTAGTCACTATAAATGCAGGTATATCAATCCATCACATCCCTTAGCCGACATTACAACCAAGAAAAGTCCTTGTGATATTAATCTCTTGAAGCAATTAGGTAGTCTCAACGTACATGAAGGGCAAGCCTATGGTATGTTGCATATGTGCATTATATCATTTGTGAGTGTGAGTGTGCCTTAATTATTATGTTTCATGTTTTATATTGATGAATTTGAGATAGGAACATCACTAAAGTGTGGGGCACAAGAGTACCCAATTCAAAGGTTACTACTTGTTGCATGTGTCACACTTAATCATGTCGTCTCTTTGTGTTGAAAAGATGAGTCATTTATATAGGTTGTGTGTTCTTGATTGTGATATCTTTCTATGTGCTTTGTTGAGAATCACTATATGATGATAAACCACTTTATGTTTTCTCCATGCTAGTTGGTTGAGTATGAGCTGATAAAGGTGTCAAGTGTGGGATGGCCAAACATGATTTTAGGTATATTTTACTTGATTGTTCAGAGAGGACGAATAATGATTTAAGTGTAGGGATGGTAATGTTGCGCATATTCATTTCCATTTGCCATGTTTTTCCCATCTTTGATCATTTTTTAGTTCATAATCCTTAATTTATCCTTAAAATTCATGTATGTGTGTGTTTTATGCGCTAACATATGATTTGAGCTTATTTGTTCGGGAAACTAAGCAAATGGGCTAAAATGATGCAAGGAATGAAGATTTGACAATTTAATGTGTTTGTGCTAGTTAGGGCCTCAACAAGTCCCAAACTTCGTAGAAATAAAATCTCGCCCTAGCATTATGGCTGGCGCCCGCACCAGCCCTCAAACATCATAGAAAGAATTCCTGTGTTGGTTCTATTGTCGGGCGGTGCGCCAGCCCTATCCGAGCCGAAAAATTACTAAAAATTTGACTAAGTTTGTGGTGAGATAGGAGGGGCAAGCTGCAGTTAGACCCATTTCTCGTTAAATAAAAATGCTGATTTTTAAGACAAGTCTTGAAGGCAAGAAGCGCCATTTGAAGGCTCCTCTATAAATATACGCCTTAGTGATGTCAGTCTAAATTGTACCTCACAATTGAGATATGTTGCCGATAAGTCAAATATAGAACCCAACGAAGGTTTGGTGGTCATCCCATGGAATATGGAAAGAACTTAAGCTAATGTGAATAGTTGTTATTGAGTTACTTATTTACTAAGGGGGAAAGAAATAGACTACATAATATGAGAGTAAAAACTACTAAATGCTTAAGTCACCCTGATTTGTATTCAATTAATTTATTTTGACTAGGATTGTGTTCCCCAAGACTTCATAACACAAGGCTTGGTGCAAAGAGTGATCTATCCGTGTTTAACAAGCAATATCGTGTTAGGTTCACCTAAATGATTGGTCCTCTATCTAGATGTGATTATTAACACGCAACTTGGTCTACGTATACTAAGTGTACTTAATTGATCCTACCCTTAATATCAGATTAACTATCCCTCGGAAAGTTCAAGCTATTAGATGAGGGTTGATAGACCCAAATCTATGTTGTTAATCCCTTTTCCCATTCACTAACTCCTTGGTCCGGTAAGGTACTAAGGCAAGCCCTAACGTCTCATAACCATCAAGAATCAATTAAAATGAAGGGAAAAACAATACAAGTATTAAACCCGCTCAATAATCACTAAGCGTTTCACCTATCTCGCTATGTTAATTCATCTTGGTTTCCACAACTATAGTTATGGTTAGCTACTCATGTTTGAATGATCACAATCATAAAATATTGAATAAATCATAATTGCAACTTACAAATTATCATAGAAGAAAACAAAGTAATTGAATAAAACTCCATACTTGATGAATAATTCCAATGTTGCATTTGATCCTCAAATTCAAGAACAAATTGTCAAACCTTGTTTGTTGAACCAACAATAATCCTACAACACCAAAAATCCTATGTGAAAATAGTAATAATAAGTTGTCCTGTTGAAAATAAACCTAAACAATGTACTTATAGTTTCAAGAAATCCTTATTGCTAACTTTCAACCGAAACCAGGTCGTCAAGGATCACGCTTGGTGATGATTTGTTAGGACCTTTGACGAGTCGTGCCTGTCTGGGTAATTCGCCTGCCCTCAAAGACGAACTCCAGCTTCGCAACGGTCACCCACCACTCAGAGTGCTCTGGGCACGCAGTAGTTAGGCCCTCATGGTCTAACTCTTCATATTTCTGGTGTATCTCGCGGTTGGTTCTAGTGACTGGGCTAACGAAGTTGTCAGTCAAACTAACGCACTGCTATGTCATTCGTCAACTTCACTAGTTATTTCTTCACTAATTCCTCTCCTGCATTTTCATAATCGACTTTTCATCAATTGCTACCGATGTAACAGTTGTCTTCAATCCGTCAGTACACTATTTCGCATCTTCAAAACTCAATATTTTCCCATGACTTCAACAATGAGTCGTGCTTCTTTTCAATGACTCGTGAAGTGCCTAGCGCTTACCTCGTTCAGCTTGTTTTAAGACTTCATTTTCCTATTTCACTTGTTAACCCGTTTTCCGCACATTAAACATAAACACATCATACCTACATAAACACCAGCATATATATAGCTTGGTTTTAAAGCGTCGAAAGTGCCATAATATCACGGCACATCAACACCCTAACTTAGAACTTTTGCATGTCCTCGACAAAAATAAAATAAATAAACTACTTTGACATCAATCAAAGAACTCAGTGTTCACCACAACCCATATTTATTCATCATAATAAAATTTTCACCTTCCTTCATCACATTGGCACTCAACAATGTAGAGGCAAATTTCAACCAAGATAATAGAGAATCAAAACAGAAAATATTTATCACTTAAAATCATATAAATCTATGTCCTGACCGATAATTTGCAGATAATTTGTTGACCAAATGCCTCTCACCTTAAAGACTTTGCCATCACACATGTGTTATGATTATTTCTGATATATTTCTTGACCAGGTGATTCACTCCATATACTCACAAAGAAATTTAACCGTGTTCATTCAATACCATACACTCGCCTTTACTTTCAATACCTCCATTTTCGACAAGTAACAAGGATCACTATAGGACTTTCTAGGCTTGTAACGTAGGGCTCCTGCTCCTGCATGGTACATATAGACTAGTATTTTAACCCTCCTTCGCACTACACACACCTTGGACTCACTTTTCACCTTTTTTCCCTATTTTCTCCCCTTTCTCCTTTACTTGCTTCTTCTTTATTTGCATTTGCAAATCACTTGATGCGGTTTCTTTATTCCAAGCATTCATTGATGTCACATCTTTCTTTTCCTTTCTTTTCCTTCTCTTTGACAATAATTTTTATTTCTTTCTTTTCATTATGCATATCGCACTCGCTTCTTTCCTTTTCATTACCCAAATTTTCGCCCACCCTACTCTTTTTAATCACCCCTGAGACAACCACCTCAACTTAGGCAATTTGTTCCGAGTTGAGGTTCACAGTGTCCAAGGAGGGACCGCAGCCAAAACAAGTTCATTCTTAATAAAAGTGTGAAGGAATTAGGTAAACAAAATGAAAAGGCCTTCCATTTAAGCTCAAACATTTGATCAAGGGATTTTTATTCTCTTTTTAGTAGGTTGTGTATGGCTAAAGTGGGCTCATAAATCCAAAAATGTACCCCATGATCCTTTCCTAGTTTTCTATCCTCTATCTCGTACGATTGACCAAAAGCTCTAGATTGACACATACAGTCAAATTTAGCTATTAAACCTCACTACACATAGCACAAACATCATCACTTCTACTAACTGTTATCACAGGTACAACCATATAATGGAAAACATGTTCACAATTTCAAGCCATGCAAAGACTAAAGGTCATACTTGTCAATTTTAACATACACATATAAAAATTTTGGAGGGGTATTAACTTATAAATTAAAAAAAATCAACAACTTAAGCTCTTGAATGCCTTCAATTCACCTAACTTTCTTCGATCGACACAAACAAACACTAAAACCCTATCGGTTCTACTAGATGGAAACTCGAGGGAAAATATTCAACAAGAAAACTCAGAGTTATGGTTCAAGAAAAGAATGCAACAGTATCCTCCCAACCACCATCAAGAATTTCAAGTGTCCCGACGCATATATATCATACAAAACTAGGGAAATAGGGAACATACCCGTGCATCAGGTGGGTCAATTACCCGGTTTCGTGGAGGGTGTAGTTACTCCACCAATGTTATTCCAATATTGCCGACTTTACCCGGTGCATTTTCGGCATCCAAAGGAGCTCGTGCCTTCTCCATGAGCTCCTCGCTCCCCCGTTTCGTCTCCGTTGAGCCTCCTCTTGAAACATGCAAACGCTTCCATTTCACTCGCTCTCATTTTTGCTAACTGAAGCAGAGAAACATCTTCAAAACTTGCCTCCTCACGAGGCCTCTTTCCTTATCATGTGCCACCGGTTCCCTTAGTGATAAAATCAAAATCGGTGGTAACTCTTCTTTAAATTCATCCTCTATCACAGAAGCACCGGGGGAGGCACTCGCAGCCCACTGCCGTGGCAAAATGCCAAATCCCGCACCTCGACTTCCGAGCGTCCTAGCTCGCATACCATTTTTCCATTTCAAACTGTGAATCGTGCAAGGCTCTCATCCATTCTTCAAAAGTTCCAACCGGCCATGCACAACTGGATAATGCCTCCAACTTTTCATCACCCAATACTTTACCCGGCCCATCGAACTTTAACCCGTAGAGTCGTGTATTTGCCACCCTTAGCTAGCCTCCTACCGTATCAACCAAAAACTCGAGAAATCATAACTTGGCCGATCAGTGGCTCATGATGGAGAAACCGGTGGTCTAGGTGCTCCCGCAAAGGGATGATGACTCGTGAACACGAAGACGTATGGAGGTGTCCGCCGCATATGTAGCCTCAGCCGGGATAATTGCCACTCTACGCTCAATAGGCTCACTTTCCAACTCAATGTAAACTATGCATCAGCCTCATACGCTAAAATGCTCGCTAATATGGTCGCTTCCAAATAATGCAACCGCTTTGACTTTACTCTCAATACCGGGGTTTGTGTCATCTCAAATCAACTCGATATATGTTATCTTTGGACCACTACAGCCCGTCAACCAATGGTAACTTCGCACCTTTGACTCCCGACAAAGCCCATCAATCACATGTGGGGCGGAAAATTCTACATCGCTGGCTGATTGCCCGCTCAGAATTCCTTCAAAGAATGTACCAAGTAGAGTTTGCTACCAATGGCGCTTCTGCCGTGTGAGAGGATTTTATCATTACTTGTTGGTACCATCCTATGCCGCACTGCTGACCACCAAAATTTAGCCCGAAAGGAGTGTGGCCTCTTTTATCTCGAGACTCTATGTCGTGCAACCATTCAACCAACGGACCTTCTTGTAGCAATGATCCGAGAAAGCCAAGTATATTGTCCGATGCGCTCCTCATTATTCAGATTCTTAGTCTTAACTTCTTTTAACTCGTATGACCCGTGGTCAAACTCAACCGTGTTCACTGGGCATGATGACCGCTCCATAGGCGTAGCCTGAGATCATCCTCTCATATATCCATCGGAGTCTCTAACAAACACCCTGTATTCAAGGCGGGCCTCTTCTTCCAATCTTGGCCCCCATATGCCAAACGTTGTAGTGTGGCTGTAGGCCGGTAGAATTCTTGACTAAACATGGGTTGTAGCTTCCTAAATGTTTATCAACCATCCGAACTCGTCCTTGTCGGAACATAGCTTGCAAACTTCCGAAAGGTCTCACTGTGTAGACCAGCCTTCTCCCGCTTCCCAGATATGCTCCTCTTGATTTCCTTTATCATTAGGAGCAATATTCTCGTTATATTGCCCTCATACCATGAAAACACCATCTCGCACATTTCTTTGTTGGACGCTTGATGTGTTCAAGTCCCGCCTACCCATCATCAGCTCTCGCCGAGCATGTGACTCGTCGGCCTATCTCTATTCTTGCCCATTGTGGGGGCTCGGGGCAAGTGCAAATTTAGCCCGCATTATCACGTGCCGCCGGCGGATCCCCGCTAGTGGAGTAGGAGCATCACCAAGGCCGTTGGATTTGAAGTTTGCTGGAGCCCTAGCCCCGGCTGACTCCTCACTAACTCCTCCTCTCGATAAGTCATACTCTTCCTCCGAGCTACTTGATTCTTCGGAGGAGAGGATGGCTCATCACGAAGTCTACAAATATGAAGGTTGGATCGCGCCTGTGTTCTTGTTTCTTGCTTGACTTTCTTTGGTGTACCAGCCATTGTACATGTGGAAACATTGCTTAGTATATGAGATGAGATGAAACAAAATATTTTCAAACTCCATGCTCGGTTGACCCGATTTAGTGACTAAACGGTCGTTGCTACAAGCAACAACTCGTGAGGTCCCTCATTGTCACATACTATTTTGTCTTCATGTTGGGCTAGTGTATTTCAACGACTGTCCCAACCCAGTTGTTACCTAAGGCAATGAATCGTTAGGTCACAAGTAGGTACACTATTCTCTTGATGTAACTTTTCCATAGGGAAGCAGCTACACAACGAGTCATTTGCGATTTAACGACTGGTGATGGGCTCGTCAAAGAGTTTCTACAGCTTACTCTCAACACATTCATCTTCGTCCACTTCCTATTATTCAACTCCAAAAACACAAAACTTAATTTCTAAAACCAACCATGTAAATTCAATCGCTGACCATTTGTTTAATCTTTCCTGTGGTTCATTATCATCATGAGGAAATGACTGAAAAAAGTACAACATTACTTGAAATAAATTCCATTTCATTAAAAACACGGGTCAGAAAATTTTATTAAATTCAAAATACATTCACAATTTAGTAAAAAATTACTTACAAGATGTTTTAGCAGAGATGGGAGTGCAATCGTGTGTGCGTGCGAATGTTTGGAGTGCAATGTGACGTAGCCCGCATCGAGTGCCAATAATTTGACGACTCTTTTTCACATCAAGCGCGTCCGCAAGTGTACGGGTCGTGCAAGTAATATAGTGGCTCTTTAAGAACCGGATTGTCGAACCCATTGTGGACTGGACCCATTCCTCTAACTATCCATTTCTAGTGTGATCTTAAATATCTAAAGTGTTGGTGATAGACATTTTCGATTGAAGAATAATTAAGTCTAAGTTTGGGTCAACGAAATATCTCGAAAGTACTCTAGGAGCACTAGAGTTAAAACCAACATAATCAAGTGCGATAGTACGATTTGCAATGGAATAAGCATGGAACTATCAATTGCTATTTCACATAATTAGAATTGCATGTTCATGGTCTTTCGAGCCTCTAAACACGGCAATCTAGCCTCACCGCATCATTGTGAGCGAGGAGTTTAATTTTCTAGTCGTGGCAATCATTATGTTGTGGTTTACGGGGAAACGATGGACTTTCAAGGCCTAACCATTTAACTCAACTTAGCCTCACAACTACTTTGTTGAGTGGTGATGTGGACATCCCAAGTTGGCTCTTCATAACCCCGTGTGTCAACCAAGCACGGTGTTAGGTAAATGTCTATCCAAACACGGAACCTCTCCCGATATTACAATCATGCTCCTCAAGACCACATGTCCTCGACCTAGGTAATGCTTTCTCAAGCTATCACCCGAGCTAACAAATATGCTTTCATGGTGATCAATCATAAAAACAACCAACAAATCGGAATGCAAGACGGAAACAACAATCAATAACTTAATTCCAAAACAATTTCATAAAATAACAATCATAATCCATGGCTTCAACCCTAGAGGAAGGGTTCTAACCATTCATGTTCGTAAAACTACTCTATACTACTATTGATATACTCCTAAACTACATACTTACACGATATTGGTAGATGAGAATGGAATTTGACAAACCTTGGGGATGAGTTCTCCACTTCTCCCTTCACTCCTAAAGCGCTTCTAATAAAATCGTGACCAAATGGAATTAGGAGCTCGTGTGGTCCTATTTATAGTAAAATGGAGAACGTAATTTGGCCTATCATGGAACGGCTCCGCTTCACGGAGTGGGTCAAGTGAGCACTACCGCGGACATGGAGGCATCGCTAAAGCTCACTGGAACAACGCCCGAAAATTCCACGGCAAAGACCGCCAAGGTTGGCGCGTGGCACGCCGCTTGGGCAGCGCGTTGCCTCCTTCCTCGTCGCAAGGTTAGCCTGCTCTTCGCTGCAGCACGTTGCCAACGCGTTGAGTGGGGCTGTTTTGGGCAGCCTGGCCTTCCGTGGCACGTTGCCGACGCTGCAGGGCTGTTTTGTGCCTCCTCTTTGCCGACGTTCGCGTGATAATTCCGTTTCCAAGCCTCTACTACCAACTCAAGGATTAGTTCCTCAAAAGTCATCAAACCTACAAAACAAAGGCTAATCATTTTGCTAGAACATATCTTCACATTTATATAAAATCACATGAAAAATGTATAAAATAATTTAGACAACAAGACTAATTTAAGTTATGTGCCGTATCACTCTGCATGCTATTTTGCCCGTGATCAACACCCCACACTTAAAGCCTTGTTCGTCCCCTCGAACAACCTTTTTACATATAATGCATATGGAGACTCCCACATTACTAATTTATCAAGATAATTCAAGCTACGGCTATAATGATTACGTAAGATACAAGCTTAAAATAGAACATGCTAGGAAATACAACTATGTTAAGACTTCTTAACCCTTAAGAATTGACTCTCAACTGATGTAAACTCATGCAAATCAACCTGATTAAGAAATCACATGAATTGGTATCCTTCATTCAACATGTACCCTCACGGAAAGTGAGAGTTACCCAATCACACGCAAAAATAATTTTTACATCACAACATGTGTGGGTACATAAATAAATTACACTCACTCTCACAGCACCATGCATCATGTCATGACCTATGTTTTTGCCCTTAGTGTTCTACTTCACTAATTTGAGGATGCAAGGGAATGTAAGATCAAATAGGACTTTGTAGGTTAACGTAACTCGTGTACTGTGTAGGTACTATTAAGGGCCATAATAGTGACTATCTTTCTCAAGAGCTTTTAATACATCACGCCTCTCATTGCGAACTTCCTTCCCTTACTTCACCTTATCCCTGTAGTTTTCTTTTTCCTCTTTTGTTCCCCTTAATTTAGGCACTTTTGACTTGTCACAAGGAGCTCTATAAATAATTTTTTCATTACTTTATTTTCTTACTCCTTAATAATGATCAACCACTTTCACACAAGTGCACCTTTGTCCTTTTTCAACTTCTACAACTTGCTACTTTTCATTTCTTTTCATTCCTCTCACTCCTTTACTCTCTCAAATTTTTCTTCAAGCGCTTAGAGCTAATAAATTTCATGTTAATGAAAGAGAAAGGATTAAGCTTATGTTGGGCTATCAAAGAATAGGCTCTCAAGGCTCAACGTGGCCAACTAGGATTAATTTTTCAAGGTAGGTAAAATGAGTGGGATAAAAATTTGGTTAATTCAAAGAAATGCCTAAATCATCTCCTACAATTCACATCCTTCATTTCGCTTCATACACAATAATCGTGCAAGTTCTAGACAATCCACAATAGCATAGAATACCAAAAACCTTACACTCATGGCACATGCTCAATTTAAGACATATTCAACAGGATTTCCACTGTAAATTAATCTACAAGAATTCAAACATTAAGCTTCAATTATAATGAGCTAAATTCAAGAGCCTAGTGTCTCAAACAAAGTTATAAACTTGCATGCTTCAACACTGAACATACTTGCATCTTACAATCATATATAGCACATAACAAGAACATCAAGCATCCATTAGCTACAATTTCAAAAACCCGACATCTATCGACTAATTTTCCTCAAGACGGTCATCAACCATCCTTCGTCGGAAATGTACTCCCTAACATGACTAAAACATTATATAATAAATATTAAATAAAAATAAAAATAAAAAATAAAAATTTTATTCTTCGGTTCAAAGACCCCCAATCGGAAAAGAACCGAAAAGAAAACTAACGGTGATGAAGTTTGCTTGACTCACAAAATTATTTTTTCAATAAAAATTTTTCACTTTTAATACACAAGCATTACATTCTAATTAACAATTTGTTAAGCACAAAAATTTTGAATTTTTAAATTTTTTAATATTTGAAATTAAATAAATAGTTTTTAATTATTTAATTCAAATTAATATTTAAAAAATATAAGTAAAGTTATATATATTTATTAATCTGTTTTTACTCAACTTGCACATGTGGGTGGTCGAATCTACACTTTTCCTCTCCATGCTTTCTAGCTTCCTCCGCCGAGGGTACCGACTTCTCCACCTCCCCGTGCTTAATTTCCACCAAAAACAATAAACAAAAATAAAAATAACAAAATCCAAACAAAAATAAGAAAAATATTAAAATTTGTACTCGAGGTACCCTTTGGGTTGCCTCCTGCTAGCCGCTTTATTTTACTGGTCGTGCACGACGTGGACTACCCAGACATCTCATACCTCGGGTTCTCTTTCGAGAACCATCTCCTTTTCTTCTCGTCGTTAGAGGAAATAGCCTCCACTGCTCCTCCCTTTCTCCAACTTCTTCTCCAAATGAAGCCCTTTCATTCCATGAAGTTATGGAGTTCGGTGGCTCTAAATTCTTCACCACTTTTTCGCCTCCCCCAACAAGGAAAATGGGAAAAAGGGTCAATCGGACATAATCTGTGGACACGCCGGTGGGGACAAACGTGTCACTTATCTCAAGAAAGCTCGTAGTGCCGCCGCTGGTCCTCATGTGCCATTCTAGTGAATTGACCACTAGAATGTGTCACCGCAACATATTCTCGTTTAAGCTCAAAGTTCTCCAGCCCGGGATGACGGATACTAGAGGTCACATTCGCCGCCATGGGATGGCCACTCGCGAACCGGTCTTGCCGGCCATTGCTTCCGATGGACACCGTGCTTGCCCGCGGTGGTTGTTGTTGTACCTTTTCTTGAAGTCTCTTCAAATTTTCTTTGCTCTGAGTTACTCTCCTTGCAAATGGATTTGCCAGACTGCTCAGTTCACAATCTGCCCACAAGTTCTCCTCATACTTAGCCAAATTTCATAGACAACCCGTCACCCGCAAATAGACGTATTTACATTCAAGTTTCTCAACACTTAAGGAAAATTTAAAATCACACAAAAATAGATTTACCTATCAAAACTGCCAAGTCTCCCGGTAACGGCGCCAAAAACTTGACGAGCCCGCATCGAGTGCCAATAATTTGACGACTTTTTCACATTGAGCGCGTCCGCAAGTGTACGGTCGTAAGTAATATAGTGGCTCCTTTTTAAGAACCAGAAAGTCGAACCCACAAGGACTCCACTCCATTCCTCTAACTATCCATTTCTAGCGTGATCTTAAATATTTAAAGTTATGGTGATAGACATTTTCAATTGAAGAATAATTAAGTCTAAGTTTGGGCCAACGAAATATTCTCGATAGTACTCTAGGAGCAACATAGAGTTAAAACCAGATAATCATGCGATAGTACGATTTGCAATGGAATAAGCATGGAACTATCAATTGTTATTTCACATAACTAGAATTGCAGTGTGCATGGCCTTTCGAGCCTCTAAGCAAACATAACGAGCCTCACCGCATCATTGAGGAGCGAGGAGTTTAATTTTCTAGTCGCAGGGCAATCAATTATGTTGTGGTTTACTTTGGGAAACGACTAGGGACTTTCGTGCCTCTAACCATTTAACTCAACTTAGCCTCACAACTATCACTTCTTCGAAAGTGGTGATGTGACATCCCGGTTGGTCTTTCATAACCCCATGTGTCAACCAAGCACGGTGTTAGTAATATTTCTATCCATAACATGGAACTCCTCCCCAGATTATAATCATGCTCCTCTACATTCTCATGTCCTGACCTAGGTAATGCCTTCAAGTTATTACATGCTAACAAATATGCTTTCATGGTGATCAATCATAAAAACAACCAATAAATCGAATGCAAGACGGAAACAACAATCAATAACTTAATTAAAACAAACAAACAATAAATATATAAAATTAAAATCATAATCCATGGCTTCAACCCTAGAGGAAGGGTTCTAGCCATTCATGTTCGTAAAACTACTCTATACTACTATTGATCTACTCCTAAACTACATAGTTACACGATATTGGTAGATGAGAATGGAATTTGACAAACCAGATGAGTTCTCCCACTTCTCCTCACTCCTAGGCGCTCGTAATAAAATCGTGACCAAATGGAATTAGGAGCCAAGGGTCCTATTTATAGTAAATGGAGAACCTGCATAATTTGGCCTGCCGGGAAAGGCTCGTGTCACGGAAAGTGTACTGCTGAGCACGCCCCGTGACACGTAGAGTCATCGCGAAAGCTCACCGGAACAACACCCGGAATTTCTCGGTACACTCGCAGGCAGCACGCTTGTCGGGCGCCACAAGGCCTCCTTCCCCTGCCGCGCAGCCGCTCTGCCGGGCGCGTTGCCAACGCCAAGCAGTGGGCTGTTTTGGGCAGCCTCCGCCTGCCGTGGCACGTTGTCGACGCGTTGTGTGGCTGTTTTGCGCTCCTCTTTGCCGACGTTCGCTGTTAATTCCGGCTTTCCAAGCCTCTACTTCACCAACTCATGGATTAGTTCCTCAAAAGTCATCAAAACCTACAAAACAAAGGCTAATCATGTTGATTAGCACATATCTTCACATTTATATAAAATCACATGAAAATGTATAAAATAATTTAGACAACAAGACTAATTTAAGTTATAAAGCGTATCACGGGCATGCTATTTTTGCCTGTGATCACAATGTCGAGGATTTTTCGATGAGGTTGGGGGATGAAAAAGATGGAATTTTGAAGTTTGTAATAGTTCTTGGTTAAAACTTAGGTGAGAGTTTGAAAAGTAAAAGAAATCAGGTTTATATGATTCACATTAGATTTTCCCTAATTCTAGCCTGGGTCGGGTCGGATATGTTCATTAAAAACTTATAACAGTGTAATGATTCGTTAAGTGATTAAATGAATAATTGTTCCCTTTCGTGTTGCGGCTGGAGTTCAACAAATTTACCTGGTACCTAACGAGTTAAGCAACGACTCGTGGTGTCACCCAAAGAGTCGTGGCCTCAGTCGTGGTCCTTGGACTATTGTAGCTACATGACGGGTAACTTAACGAATCATTTGGCCTCCCAACGATTCTTTGAGTGAGACATTATCACCCTTCTCCATTTGATTCTACCTTTTGTCCAGTGTACATGACGGAGGACCTTACGATTCATTTCTTGAAGAGATAAATCGTTGAGTCACCTGTTGCTCCCCTGCTTTCTACGATTCTCTTCACGATTTGACTGAATGAGTCCTCAGGTCAAACGATGACTCGTTCTGTTTGCACCAGAATTGAAGTTCCAGATTTTGGTTCCAACTTCAAATTTTCCATCCAAATCGCCTGCACCCATCAACAAACGTAAACACTATATTTTTCTTATATTTACAACTTGGGTTGTCTCTCAAGAAGCGCTTGATTTAGCATCGCGGTATAACGTGGGTGTTTTGGCTACTCAGACTTCACCAAAACACCCCCATGGGTTGCCTCCCGTGCAACGTCTGATTTAACATTGTGGCATGATGCAAGTCTCTTGACTACTCAGAATTCGTCAAGTAATTCGTCTCCGTCCTCCAGTGCTGAGACTATGCTAATTCCCTTGGTTGTTTCATGGTCCGGAAAATGTTGAAGGTGACCTCTTCTTTGTTTAACTTGAATTTTAACTAGCCTGCCACCATATCTAATAGGTCCGTACCGGTTTCAAGGAATGGTCGCCCCAAAATGATAGGGACCTCAGAATCGACTTCGCAGTCCAGAATCAAGAAGTCTGCTGAGAATATAAATTTGTCCACCTTGACAAGCACATCAAATAGGATCCCCACCAGCTATTTAACGGTTCTGTCAGCCATCAGTAACCGCATAGTGGTTAGTGTGGGGGCTCCCAAGCCCAATTTTTTAAACACTGTTAGCAGCATCAAATTTATGCTAGCTCCCACATCACAAAGAGCCATTGCAAACTCAACATCCCCAATGGTGCAAGGTATAGAAAAAGCACCTGGGTCTTCCTTCTTTTGAGCTAGGACCCGTGTAGTTATGGCACCATAGTGATGCAGATTATCAGTAGGTTTAAAACTTACAGTCCTTTTTCTGGTGACGAGGTCCTTCTTGAATTTGGCATATCAGGGCATCTGCTCAAGTACCTCAACTAATGGGATGTTCACCGACAACTGCTTAAGCATAGAGATAAATTTTTGATACTTCCTATCTTCGGCTTTCTTCTTCAAATGTTGTGGATAAGGAGGAGGAGGTCTAGAGATCGATGTATGTTTTTGTTGTGCCTCCTTCTCCTTCTCATGGGCAGCTCCTTGCTCTTTTGCATTAGCAGTTTTTACATTTGAATCTCCAACCAAAGTTGGGTTTTCAAAACCTTCTACACTGTCATCATTCATTAAGACAAACTTTTCTGACTCCTTAATTACAACCGACCTCGGAGGATCAACTATTGCCTTCCCTCTCCTAATAGTGACCGCCATGCAATGACTGTCATTTTTTGGATTTTGCATTGTGTTTCTGGGTAGTGTGCCTTTCTGCCTCTAATTCATTGCAATAGACATATGACTCATCTGTTGCTCAATCTGCCTGATAGCCACGACACTCCACCTTTTGATTTAAAGCAGAAATATCGCGCGGAGCTCCTTAAAGTGGCCATCTATTGTCTCCATCTGCTTGAGTACTTTGGACAGCATGTCTTCAACCCTTGAACCACTAGACTCTGGCTCACGGTTTCTTGGAGGAACATACAGACCGCTTCTATTAGTTTTGAACTCCTCGCGCTTCTTCCAGTCTCCATTATCTCGGTATTGGCCTCAATTGTAATTATTATCCTTGTAAAAGTTTCGACCTTAGTTCCCTTGACCTTAACGCCAAGAGTATTGGTTAGATCCTTGGGTGTTGGTCCGGAAACCCGCCCTTTGATCATTTAAATAATTAGCTTCTTCCTCAGACTCAGATTCACATCCATCATTTCTCGGGGTCTTGCCCTGAGAACCCACAACATTTACTTTCTCCGCTCTGACTCGCATCAAGTGCTTGGCCAGCAACCCCATAGTAGTCCTTACTTCTGCAATATCTTGATCACGCTCCTCATCATTTCTCCTCTGTTCTGCAGACATACCAACCGTATAAGAGCCAGCCAGAGTCTCCGACTCTCTAGTGTTCCAAGCGCGGTTAGTTTTTGTGATCCTGTCAAGTAGCTCAGCAGCCTCTGCATAAGTATTGCTCATAAAGTTTCCGCTAGAGATGGTGTCAGCCACCGCCTTAGTGTTAACATTCATCTGGAATCCTTTGATTTGGAACCCTTTTGAGCTTCTTGTTGAAACGCAGCCAGGTCTCGTGAAGTGCCTCTGAATTCAATTGTATAAAGTTATATATTTCATCTTTCAACTGCAATGCTTTGGACGGTGGGAAGAATCTTTCAAGAAAAGCTCTCTTAAGTTCCCCCAAAGTAGTGATGGAATCATTTGACAGCTCAGCCAACCACATCGTTGCCTCTCTCCCTAGTGAGAATGGAAATAACCTCAGTTTGATTGCGTCCTGGCTCACTCCCTATTGTTTGTATGCCTTACATATAGCCACAAAATTTGTCAAATTAGCGTGGGCATCATCAGATGGATGACTCACAAATATTCCCTTCATGTTGAGCAGTTGGATCATTGCACTGGTAATATGAAACTTTTCCCCAGCAGGCAAAGGAGGAGGGACTATAGCTCCAGTGGTACCGGCTTCGTCTCTATTGGCATCATCCTCCTCATCAAAATATCGATGTCTCTAGTGTTCTAGACCTCTATGTCGTCTAGCTCACTCTGCTTCTGCAGCTAGACGTTGCTCTTCAGAAGCTCTAGCTAACTCATGATCTCTAGTCCGAGCTTGCTCCTCAACCAACATTCTCGCTGTGGCTTGGTCCAGGGTTTCCTGCTCTTGGATGTTGTCCATTCTTCTCAAGTATCTTAACGTCTGCTCAAGTTTGTGATCAATTGGAACCAGGGGATTTCCTTGGCTCCTAGTATCGGGCATTCACAAACCTAAGACCTGTTAAGCAACCAAAACAAACAAAGAAAAATAAATAAAGTAATAAGAACCAATAGTAAAGCAGACACAATTAATAAAAGACATAGCCGTATTCCCCGGCAACGGCGCCAAAATTTGATGTCGCCTAAATTACACCTCGCAATTGACATATAAAGCGGTCAATGTCAAATATAGAACCCAACGAAGATTGAGGTCAATCTCACAGGGAATATGAAATGAACTTAAGTTAATGTGAATAGCTGTTACTATCGAGTTATTTATTTCCTAAGGGGGAAAGAAATAAACTATGAAATATGAGTAAAAACTACTAA
>JACEIK010006186.1:0-76595 GCA_018107945.1 Datura stramonium | reverse complement strand
ATTGAGTTATATTTATATATAACTCACTCCTTATCTACATGCCGATGAAGATACTATGAAACTATTAGCCAAAGAGTTCGCTAGAGTTGATCCAGTTGTTGAGGTAAACTGCCACATTATTTGTAGAAGCTTTTAAAAGAGTCTTCATCATTTATTCATTAATATCTTTTCTTTCATAATTCTCTTAGATGCTCCATCATCTAGTGTCGGGTCTGGGCAAGAGTTTTAAATTAATATTTGGAGATATTAACTATTTCATAATTAATTATCATATTATTTGAATACTTATATGATTTATTTAATATTGTGAACTAATGGGTAAGATATGAAAATTCAATTTGCCTGGTTGATGGTATGTGCTGGGTGTCAATCATGTCTAGGGGGTAATTTGTGATATGAAAGGTTTCTAACATAAAAATTAAAAGAATTGAATATTTGTAGTATTGAAAACCTATATTTAGAACGTTTTGATTATATTAAATATATGAGAATAAATTAGGATTGTATTCCCCATGATTCATAATTTCAACAGGTATTTTGTCTTAGTGACCAATCCTTGGGTTAGTTATACAAAACTGACGATTATGAATCATCTAACATATTTAAATCCACCTAGATGAATGACACCCTAAATCTTTTTGGTTTTCAAGTGTTCAAGTGTTAAACCTCCTCATTATTTTTGGATTGATTTTCCTTGTAAAATCTCAAGTCATTAGATGAGGGATAGATTGTTAAATCTTTTTTCCTATTCCATACTTCTCTTATCAAGCAAGTTAATATTTATGGCAAGTTCTAACGTTTGCAACTGCTAAAAGATTATCAAAGTGAAGAGATTAACAATGCATAAATAGCCATCACTCAAGAATACTGTTTTGGTTGACCTAATTTTGTTATTCCTTCATGGTTCCCACAACCCTAACTATAAAATTTAGCTACTAATGTAGCATGCACAGTCTCAGAATTTTTATAAGAATTCATAGTAATCTATTTAGATAATATATTTGATATTATTCATGCAAAATGTAAGAAAAGAAAGGTAGAAAAGTAAGAACCCTAATGGCGTGTTCATCCCTCCTTCTATGTCTTGCTAAAAAGTAATTAATAATAATTTTAAGACGCGTATGAGTGGTATTTATAGTAGTGGATTTATTTTAGGCTTTCCTTGATTGACTTGGATTTGACTTTTTACAAGGATTGGTTGGATGACACTGCTCCATGTCGTGCACCTCATCACGAGATCACTACACTGTGACAGGGACTTGACTCCATGATGTGGGCTTCTTATTTCCACATAAATCTGTCCCTTTGAGGTCTGAGATTCTGTCCATTCGCTTTTTTCACCATTGTGGGTCAAATCTCTATGCATTTCAGCCTAGAAGCTTCTAATCATGTATATTAGCTCATTATCATGATAACACATAAAAATCATAGCAATATACACAATTCTTGTCCTTAAAATATTGTTAAGCATGGATAAAATACTGCAACTAAATGTATAAATATGTCTAAATCACTACCCCACACTTAAAACTATTGTCCTCCCTTGAACAACCCGCTACACTTTCAACAAATTTCAACCACACAATATATGTCAATCGAATAGGTCTACTCACACTTCTTCACCAGAATATTTAATCATGCTTTGTAATCCACTCAACATGCATACATATTGTAGCACCCCAAAAGTTTTTAAGGTTAGATCCTAGACATAAAATAGAAAAGCAGCAAAAGTTTTGATTTTTCCCTCAGAATGACACACATTATGAGTCATGGTGTGAGACCACGATTCATAGGAGGACTCATGGTAAGCAGTCTAGTGAATATCCCTAATTTTTTAATTACCATGACTCAGACCATGAGTAATGGAATTATGGTACGAGTTGTGGTGAGATCTTAGTGAGAAGCCTAGAAAAATCTTGCAACCTTGCATTTTTCTCTCAGCGATTACGAGTCCAAACCACGATTCATAGGTTGTGATCACGAGTCATGGGTGGGACTCGTGGTATCACAACCCGAGTCTACACCCGAACACAACACGATGCTTAGAACCATGAATGGCTCCAAGCTAACCCATAGATTAGCATAATTCTATTATGACTGAATTACTGTACAAGAATCTAAAGGGTAATCTATTTATAAACAATAACCAAATACGTTTATAAGTGTAGAACATCTAATAAGATCCTGAATTTAATCAATCACTAAAACTTGAGCTAAAACTAACATACTCTATCTAAAAGCCTTCTAAAAGGAACTAATGAGTTTCTAGGACAAACCCCCAGCTAACTAAAGTCTGAAAAGCTGAAAATGACAATATCTGAAATCAAAGACTCCAACACCCAAAAGATGAGGACTTACCGCTGTCAAATGCTGGAAATCGCTGAGAGAAACTAGATCTGATGTTGAGGTTAGGTGGTGAAGCCTATATCATAAAATGATATAGCACATAAAGAGCGTGCCATCAGTACTTGGATGTACTGAGTATGTGAGATACTGATAAATATACATATATTGATAACTTGTCAACTAAACTAAAATAACATGCAAAAACTCTATCTGGAGTCATGAATACAGTAAGTAGTCTGACATATATAAGAAACTCTAAAAGCTAATAAACTGAATTAGAATCATAAGCATATCCTTAAGTCTAATAGACTAGACTGGACTGAGAACTCTAACTGTACTAAACTGTGGGAGTGTCTATTAACCGACATATAACCATCTGAGACATGGAGTGTGATGTTTACTCCTCATTGATAGGATGCACCATACCTTGCCAAGGACAGTGCCTGGATTGAGTGATCACTGATTGTAAGACCCATTCAGGCCAAATCCTATGGTTGTACGTAGTTCTGGGATCTTAGGTGCATTGAACACTGGTCAACTCGATGCTAAGAACTACTCCCAACTGAAGACACATAGTTAAATATACACATATGTAACTGCACTACACAAATAGCTGAAAACTAATTTCCTAAGGCTAAGTTAAGACTACTTATCTGGAAGTGCCCTGAGAGTCCAAAGGACCTGGTACTGATGGTATTGAAATATTGGTAGTACTGATATTACTGAGCATTCTAAAATGTTACTAGAACTGTAAAGAATAGGATATAAATCATGCATATTTATGAAAGATCATGTTGCTCAAAGACATTGTTAAATCATAATGTGAAATATCACAACCATGCAAAAATCATCAGTCATGGGAGATATTTTACCTGTTGAAATCAATCACACAATTACACACAATTACCTGTAGAAGAATTCTCTGAGAAAGCTCTTGAAATCTTGAGAAGAAGTAGAAGCCCTAGCTCTTGCTCTGAGAAACCTGTTTGAGTTCTTACGGTAAATGTTTGAGTGATTAGGAAAGAATGAGGAGAGAGGGTTGACTATTCCCCTAAATCCCCCTACAACTAATCCAAATACAATGTAGTTTAGGAGTTAGGAGCTTAGGATCTTACAAGAATGCCCCTAGAAACCATTTTAATAATCTGCCCGTCCGGTGGTACGACCCATCCTACGAGTCGTACCAGGATCATACGGTCTGTACTAACACTCATAGGTGGAACCCCTGTCCAACACCATTCTCTGATGTTTTCTATGGAAGCCCACCACGATCAGGGCCATCATACTACGGGTCATACCATGATTCGTGATTTCCTAAGAATCTCCTGAGCACTTCTCTGAAACTCATCTCACGACTGGTTAGTATGATCCGTACCATATTGGTATGAATCATGACATGTAGTCGTGGTTTCCTTGCCACCTCTTTTCAAACTCTCTTGTCTTGTATCACGACTCATAATACGACTTCTACTGCCCTAATACGACCCATATGAATCACCCGTGGTTTACTAGAAAATTTCTGTTGTCGCTCAGAACCTCATCTCATGAGTCCTAGTACATGAGTCGTACTGAAGACTTTTTCTTCCCAGTTTTTTGCATGATCAAGGTTTAAATCTAAGGGCTAGTCCTAGGTTTTCTAGGGTGTTACAATATCTTCCACTTGGGAGCATTCGTCCTCAAATGGAGACTAAATAAGCTGGAAAGATAGGGAAAGCGCTGTAATCTCGAAACTGAGAACTATAAATTGAATACTGAAGGGGTGATTGACTCCAAACTGAGATAGACTTACTAACTGAATTCATGAAACAAGGGTGCATGCTAAGACATGAATAGAGCTAATGAGCATGGAGCTGAACACAATACTGAGGAGGAATTTAGTACCTAATACTGAAGCTGAGCTGGGAAGGAAAAGGTAAGGGTATCTAGCCATTATATCTGCTTCGGCCTCCCATGTGGCTCCCTCAAGTAGCTTTTCCTCCGTAAAACCTTTACTGAAGTGACCTCCTTGTTCCTCATCTTACGAACCTGATGGTCTAAAATTTGAACTGGAACCTCTTCATAAGAGAGGATATACTTTACACAAACTCTCTCTAGAGGCATCACCGAGGTCGGATCATAGATGCATTTCTTCAACAAGGACACATGGAATACTGGATGCACCGATGCTAACTCCGCAGGAAAATCCAGCTCATAAGTTACATTACCAGTGCATCTCAAGATTCTGTAAGGACCATCATATGTAGGACTGAGCTTTCCTTTCTTACCGAACCTCATCACCCCTTTCATAGGTAAAATTTCTAGATATACCCATTCATCCACTATAAAATCCAACTCTCTTCTCCTTACATCTTACAATTTCTGTCAGCTTTGAGCCTTTTTCAGCCGTTCCCCGATAAGCTGAACTTTCTGCAGACCCTCAGGTACTGAATCAGGTCCTACTAAGTTAGCTTCACTAATCTTAAACCATCCTATAGGAGTTCTACACCTCCTGCCATATAATGCATCGAACGAGGCCATCTGAATTCTAGAGTGGTAGCTGTTATTGTATCCAAACTCGATGAGAGGTAGGTGATCATCCCAAATACCTTTGAAAACAATCACACAAGCCCTCAACATACCCTCCAGAGTTTGAATAGTCCGTCCTGGCAATCTATTTGTGGGTAAAAAAGTTGTGTTGAGCTTTTCCTGAGTACCAAGCTCCTTCTAAAATGACTTCCAAAAATGCGAGGTAATCTGAATACCCCTATCTGACATGATGGATAAGGGGACTCCATGAATTTTGACTAACTCCTGGATGTATAGTCTATCATAATCCTTTGCTGAATTTGTGGTCTTAACTGGTAGGAAATGTGCTGACTAGTCATCCTGTCTACTACCACCCAAATTGAGTCATGCTGTCGGCACGTACGAGGTAGACTTGTGATAAAATCTATGTTCACTTATTCCCACTTCTAAGTAGGAATGTTAATATCCTGGGACATACCCCTAGGTCTCTAATGTTCAACCTTGACCTGTTAGCAATTTCGACGCATAGCCACAAATTCTGCAATGTCTTTCTTTATATTATTCCACTAGTCGACTTCTCGTAGATCACGACACATCTTGGTGGAACCTGGGTGGATAGAGTACCTGGTGCTATGAGCATCTGTTAGTATCCACTGCCTAAAATCATCTAAAATGGGAACACACAACCTTCCCCGGTAACGGAGCACACCATCTCCCACTTTGGAGAATGCTTCCATCTCTTTCTTTAGAACTGTTTCATTCAACTTGAATAGGATTGGGTCTTCATCCTGCTTTGACTTAACCTCCACCACCAGGGAGGATTCTGACCCACTCTGGACTACAACTCCACCTTCTACTGTATCAACCAACTGGAACCCTAATCGAGCCAGTCTGTGAATATACTTTTCCAGCTCCTTTTTACCCTCCTCTACATGAGCAACACTCCTCATAGACATTCTAATGAGGGCATCAGCCACTACATTGGCCTTGTCTGGGTGATATGACACACTCATATCGTAGTCTTATAACAACTCTAACCACCTTCTCTGATGCAGATTGAGGTCCTTCTGACTAAGAAGGTACTATAGGCTCTTATGGTCAATAAGAACATCCACATGAACCCCATAAAGGTAGTGCCTCCAAATCATTAAGGAAAATACTACCGCTGCCAACTCAAGATCGTGAGTCAGATAGGTCTTCTCATGAACCTTGAGCTTTCTGAAGCATAAGTTGCAACCTGACCATGCTGCATCAGAATACAGCTAACGCCAACTCTGGAGGCATCACAATAGATCTCAAACCCGTCTGAACCTTCTGCCAGAGTCAAAACTGGCGTTGTAGTTAGTCAAGTCTCAACTCTTGAAAACTCTTCTCACATGCATCAGATCACTGAAACATCATCTTTTTTTGAGTTAGTCTTGTCAAAGGAGAAGCAACTAAGGAGAATCATTCTATGAACTATGAGTAGTAACTGGCTAGGCCCAAGAAACTCTTGATGTCTGATGGAGAAGTGGGTCTAGGCCAGTCCTTGATTGCCGCTATCTTTAAAGGATCTACCTGAATACCCGTACTGGAGATAACATGACTGACGAATGCTACAAATTTCAGAAAAAATTCACACTTGCTAAATTTAGCAAGAACCTGGCGGTCTCTGAGAGTCTGCAACACTATCCTCAGGTGATCTGCATGTTTCTCCTCTGTCTTGGAGTAAGCCAGGATATTGTCTATGAAGACAGTAACGAACACGTCTAGATACGACTTGAATACCATGTTCATCAGATCCATAAAAGTTGCAGGAGCATTTGTTAGTCCAAAAGACATAACTATGAATTCATAGTGACCATACTGAGTTCTGAAGGCTATTTTCAAAATGTCACATTCTTTGAACCTGGTATGATGGTATCCTGATATGAGATCTACCTTGGAAAAACAACTAGCTCCCTGCAGTTGGTCAAATAAATAATCAATCCTGGGTAGAGGATACCTGTTCTTAAATGTGGCCTTTTTCAACTGAAGGTAGCTATGCACATTTTGAGTGTAACATCTTTCTTTCTCATGAATAGAACTGGGGCACCCCATGGAGAGATGTTGGGTCTGTTGAAGCCCTTATCTAGAAGGACTTTCAATTGCTCCTTTAACTCTTTAAGCTCAGCTGGAGCCATTCTGTAAGGAGGAATAGAGATAGGCTGGGTATGTAGAAGAAGGTCTATGCCAAAGTTAATTTCCTTCTCGGGAGGGACTCTGGAAAGATGTTCGGGAAACACATCTAGAAACTCACTGATGACTGGAACTGACTGAAGAGTTGGGGTTTTGCAATTAGAGTCCTTGACCTGAACTAAGGGATAGATGTGCCCCTTTGAGATCATTTTCCTAGCCTTAGGGTATGAGATAAACCGACCCTTAGGCGCTGAAGTACTACCCTTCCACTCTAGGACTGGTTCATTAGAAAATTGGAATCTAACGACTCTAATTCTGTAATCAACTGAGGCATAGCAAGAATATAACCAGTCTATGTCAAGAATGTGGTCAAAATTGACCATATATAAAACTACTAGATGAACTAAGGTGACTTTATGTAACACAGTGACCCGACAATCTCTGTATACCCAACTAGCCCTAACTGACTCACCAACTAGAGTAGAGACTGATAACGGCTCTGAGAGAATTTCTGGACTAACATTAAACAGGAATACAATATAATGAGTCATATGTGTCTCCTAGATCTAGTAAAGCATAAACATCTATTTGAAAGAGACGTAACATACCAGTGACTACATCAGGTGAGTTCTCTTAGTGCGGATGGGAGGATAGGGCATAGAAACGGTTGTGGCGCTAACCACCACCTGCACCTGAGGTAGTACTCTCCTAAGCTGAGCGAACTAGCGGAGCTACTGAGGTAGTGGACTGGGTCTTCCCTTATCCTGCTGATAGGCAATCCCTAAACCTGTGACCCAACTGGCCACAACCAAAAGAACCCTCTTTTCCCAGACGGCACTCACCCAGATGGTTGTTACCACACTTAAAACATGCTAGAAAAGTACTACTGCTGGAGACATGCCTTTGAGACTTGGAGCCTGATGCTTTGATATCACCCAGTAACACACAAGTGCACGTGGTCGTCAAGTAATATAGGACGGTGAAGTCCCAATTATCGATCCCTCAGAGACTTTTCAGATCAATCATTTTAAGGTTATTTCTTTTTTCTTCTTTTGCTATTATAACAAAAAAGATAAAATAGGGAATTGGTTTGGAGAATTAACTACTAAAACATGAAATGTAAAATTAACTAAAGAAGTAAGATTGTTGAAAACTTGTTTGTACTTCAAATGATGATGAAAATATAGATAATTGGTACTTTCATTTCACGTTGAGTTTTCAAGATGTGATTACGCTACATTGGTTCTTCCTAAGGTTGCTACCTGCAAGTTACTATCGCATTTCTTGTCATTCTCCCCAGCATCCAATAACTATCACATGAACCCTAAAGCCTACATCCATATGGTCGCAGGAGAATCATGAAATGACGATTACGCCTACTTGTATTTCAACTAAATAGGATTGAAGGGAATATCCTTATCCTCATCAACAACTTCTAACCTTCAACCAATGGGCCAAAGGATCTTCGAATTCTTATTTAATATTTACTTCTAACTCTTTCAGTTTCCTTTCCCAAGTTCAACCAAAAGCCAACAAGTTTACTCACAAGGTGATTAGTCTAGTGAATAAGCAATTAAAACAAGAAAATATAAACAACCTTTTTAAAGAATCGAAACTAGCAATCATCAATCTTTCAAAGTTGATGTGCTGTGAGTTCACAACACTTTCGATGCATAAAACTGGGAAACTAGCATGGACTTATGTGTGTTTATATGGATATGAGGCACTTTTACTTTTTTTTAGGGAAAATAGACGTTGGAGCTAAATTGTACAAAAGATGGAGAAAAATGCAGAAATGTGTCTTAGTATGGATCTTAGTACGAGCCGTACCATCTTGGTACGAATCGTAGTGAGAGTCGTGGAAAGGCCCAGGAGCAAAGTGTAAGTCAAAGACAAGTTACAGCTCATGATACGAGGGGGTCCTGGTACGAGCCGTACCATGGAAGCTGTGGAAAGTTCCAGGTGGAATTGCATAGACCAAGTATCTTGGAACGAGTGGAAATCATCAGTCATGAGACCTACCTAAGACCCGTACCAAGGAACCGTGGAAAAGACCATAAGAATAGAAGATTGGCAGAACTCAAGATAAGAGAAGGAGCCACAGATCGTGGAGCTGAGGTACGAGTTGTACCAAGCCATCCATCGAAGTTAAGAAAGAATGCCCGCAAGTGCAAGTTCAAGCATGAAAAGATTGTACGACTCGTAGGTTCTTGGTATGAGTCATACCAGAAGGTAACACTTAGCCAGATTCAGCAGAACCCAACCATTATATGAGTTAAGTTACAACCCGTACAATCCTGTTATGAGTCGTATGTGAAGGCGGCGATAGTTTTTAGTAGTTTTCTGGTTTACTTAGGAGAAGGTTCTAATTATTTGTATAAATACTTTTTAGGTTATTTTAAGCAGAGAGACGCAATTTGAGGCGATTAAAGAGTCGAACATTGAGTTTTATTGAGAGACAAGTTGTTGTTAATTTTTAATTCAAGTCTTGGAGATTTTCTTGCTTTGATTTCTTCCTTGTTCTTGAATTATTCAACATCAATTCTTACAATAATCAAGAAGGCTTCTTTTCAATCATCTTTGTAAGTATTTAATTATGTGTTTGTTTATAAATACTAATAATGATCTTACAATCATGAGATGCTCAAACCTCCACAACTAGGTTTGTGGGAACCATGGAGAATTAAGGAACTAAGGGTTGCACAAAGTGATTTAAAACCAATGCTAAACACTTGTATTGTATTCTCTTCATCTTTAATGTATCTTAGCGAGCGCAACGTTAAGACTTCCCAAATTCTTTACTTGCTTGAACCTAGAGAAGTAGAGATTAGGAAAAGAAAACTAGGACAAAGCCTTAATTTTATGGGTCATTGTATAACTTGAGCTGTCGCAGGATAGTTAAATTGGAACAAATTGATAAGGGTTGAATTGAAATCGCTCATGAGACCTAACCCGGTGATTGAGTATAGTCATCCAATAGGGACGAACCAGTTGTTTGGATGAACCCTAGTTATTACTTCTACAAGTAAGCATTAGGATAGATCATAAGTGTAAACCTGAAGTAGTTCTGAACCTATGGGCAACACTTAACCTAGTTAATTGAAAATCTTGATAACCAACAATCTATTTTCAATCTTGTTTTATAACTGTTTTTATAAACCCCCTTTTTGGAGATAACATACCTAAAAGCTTAAATACCTGTGTTAGTCTATATCTTGACCATATTCCTTGTGAGATTGATCCCAACCTTTGTTGGTTTCTTTATTGACAACGTCCTCTTCATGCTTTATTAGGAGTGTGAGTTTGAGCGTTATCAAAACTTCAACCATCAACTATGGCAAAAATAGTAGAATGGACGTTTAGCCACTCATAGACAAGCGGAAAAACAAAGATAACATCATCATTCTTAGTAAAATAATAAAGAAAATAAGAAATTTAAGTAGAATTTGTCTCTCCTCCAAAAGCCGTGTTTACAACCTTCTACAATAAAACAAATTGAAGTCTGATAATGCCCTTGATGTTATATATATAGGTGAGCCTCCTAATGACTCTTTTCCCCTCAAGTATTTGGCTTAAAATTCAGCAATATCCCATCCAGGAGGGTCTAGCACACCTCCCCATGCATATCCCCAAGGAGTTAGTCAAATTTCCTATGAAAAATGGCTCTGGGTGCCCCATTCCCGCCATAGCACCAAGGACTTACCAAATTTCTACACTTCTGAGACCTATGGTGCCCCATTCCATCCGTAGGGCTAGAGTTTTAGTCAAATTCCTAAGCTTTAGGACCCTCCTGGCACCCCACTTCATCTATAGCCCCAGAATGTTAGGGAAATTTCCTAAGTCTTGAATTCTTCTAGGGCTCTATGCCATCTATCTTGCCAATGTGTTAGTCAAATTCTCATATTTGAAGCTAGGGAACCTGGAACCCATCATGTCATCCAAATCACCAACATTGGTGCATTTTTCTCTGAAACACAAGTGTTGGGCGCGCCACGCCACCCATAGCTCCAGGCCTACTTTCGTGAACGCTTCTTCTTCACACCTTAAGTCATTTTGGGTACTTTTTCCATTGTTTCCTACTCAAAACATCTAGAAACATTCCTTATCTCACAAGACACATGAAAACATGAATTCATACATTTCATAAGGATTATGAACTCAAAACAAGGTAAAATAAGGACAAAAACATGGTAAATGAGCATAAGAATATGCCCAACATCCACCCCACCCCCCACTTAAATCATTGTTCATCTTCGCACAATCTTGAACTCCATGCACATGCTCATATTTTCTCACCACTTGTCACCTCTATCAATTCACACTCAAACAACTAATAGAGAGCATACAATTAAGTGGTTCATTAACTTATAGTAATTCACATCAACACATGCAGAGTTATTCACATTCAAGACTACATAATTTCTATAACCGAGTCACTTTTCAAAATAGGGCCAACATAATTAAATACGAATCGTGCAACACATAGTACACCGACTTAGAATCTTATACCCCTCACTTTTAGTGATGTTCCTCTCTGAAATTACAAATGCAAAGCATGGAACATAATAAGTAAGACATACTCGCATTTAGGAAAGATGTATTATGCATATGAAACATATCATAAGCTTTCCCTTCATATACACTTAGACTACATAGTTATTACAAGATATTAAGATCATAAGGACTTTTCTTGGTTGTAATGCTGGCTAAGGGACGGGAAGGAACAATTTTTCTTTTATAGTGACTACCAATCCTAAGCACTTTAAACAAATTTTCTTAATATTTCTAGTCCATCACTCTTTTCTTGTTGTTCACCCTTCACTTTTCTCACATTTTTTTCTTTTCTTTTCATGCCCCTTTTTAAACTTTTTGACTTCTAGTCTCTGCTTGTAGAATTACTAAGAATTTTCACTCTTAAAACTCTTTCTTTTATTTTCCTAGCAGCAAGCAAACAACATATTCTTATGGATACTCGTTCTTCCTATTTCCTCTTCTTACTTCCCACACATTTTTCTTTCTTTCTTTCCTTGTCATTCATGCCTTGGTAGACTTTCACTTTCAAGTCTCAAAGTGCCTAAGATTACTTTGGTTCATCAATTTTGGAGGTCTCACAACATAAAGGGAATAAGCTACTTTTTTGGATAAGAAAATGCTAAGGTTTATGGATCAAAGGGGTTGACCAGGGAACATATTCAGGAAGGTAAAACAAATATGGAAAATCATGGCTTTTTCAAAGAAATGCCTTGATAATCTCTTAACTCTCTAACAACTAGTCATCCAACATACACTAAGACATGTTCTAGATGCTACAATATGTACAAAACAAAATAATTAATCTCACCTCACATGGCATTAAGACTCTAGTCGGCTTCATATAGTTACACATTTATACAATCATATTGAATGACATTTTCCATTATTAAGCCCTACAAGTGTCTTGAGTAGAGTTAAAGAACTATGTGTCCCTCTCATTGAATTCTCACTTAAGACGACCACTTTATTGCCTCAAGCTTAGCGTCTAAGTGGAATGACATAAAGCACACAAGTGACTTATGTCTGAATCCAACACAAAAAATAAAAAAATAAAAAAAGTGACAAAATTCTATTAAGATGGTCATCATCCCTCTATCATAGGGAAAGATCACTATTCTACGACTACAACAACTCCTGTAAATGAAAAAATTACCCAGTTCAAAGGTCTTCCCTTCAAAAAAGAACTGAGGCATAAAAAAACTAAAGGGTGGGTGAGACATGCCCTTTTCAAAAGGATTTCAAACAAAAATTTGATGGCGTACTCACCCTTAACTTTAAAACTTTTGACTCTAAAATTAAACAAAACAAATCAAACTACCAAAGATGAACATATTATCCAACATCACAAGTAACATCCAGGTTATCAGTCACCATTATCAATACTATTTATTACAAAACATGACCTAAAAAATCATAGAGCTACTACCATAGGGAATGACACTATGCTATGGCTTTGGTAGTTTCCCTGTTTACTTAGGAGAAGGTTTTAATTATTTGTATAAATACTTTTTAGGTTATTTTCAGTAGAGAGACGCAATTAAAGGTGATTAGAGAGTCGAACGTTGAGTTTTATTAAGAGACAAGTTTTTGTCAATTTTTAATTCATCTTGGAGATTTTCTTTCTTTGATTTCTTCCCTTTTCTTGAATTATTCAACATCAATTCTTGTAATAATCAAGAAGGTTTCTTTTTAATCATCTTTGCCAGTATCAATTATGTGTTTATCTATGAATGATAATAATGATCTTATAATCATGAGAGGCTAAAACCTCCACAACTAGGGTTGTGGAAACCATGGTGAATTAACGAACTAAGGGTTGCACAAAGTGTTTCTAAACTAATGTAAACACTTGTACTATATTCTCTTCATATTTAATATTTCTTAACGAAGTGCAACATTAAGACTTGCTCGAATTGTTTACTTGCTTGAACCTAGAGAAGTAGAGATTAGGAAAAGAGAATTAAACAAAGCCTTGAGCTTTATGGGTCATTGTATAACTTGAGCTACGGTAGCATGATAGTTAATTTGGAAAAAAATGATAATGATTGAATTAAAATCGCTCATGAGACCAAATCCGGTGATTGAGTATAGTCATCCAAGAGGGACGAACTAGCCATTTGGATGAACCCCTAGTTATCAGTTCAAGTATGCATTGGGATAGATCACAAGTGTAAACTCGAAGTAGTTATGAACCTATGGGGAACACTTACCCTAGTTAATTGAAAATTTTATAACTGTGTTTATAAACCCCCCTTTTTGGAGATAACACACCTAAAATCTTAAATACCTAGATTAGTCTATATCTTGACCATATTCCCTTTTGGATTGACCTCACCCTTTGTTGGGTTCTTTACTGAGAATGTCCGCTTCATGCTTTATTAGGAGTGTAAACTTGAGCGTTATCAAAAAGTGGCGTCGTTGCAGGGGAATACTACTTAACTTTTAGTTATCATTTCCTTATTTACGTTTTGTTTTTGTTTTTGACACCCACAGGTTGTCTTTTGGTGAATACCAAGTACTCCACGAAGCAGAAACCCCTTGATTCCTCTTGATCTTAAGCTAGAATGAACACTGTGAAGAATGGAGAATCCTGACAAAAGAGAGGCCCATCTTGCTGAAGAAGCTAGGAAAGTTGAGCTAGCTCGGCAGGTCGCACTTCAAGAAGCCAAGGATGCTCTGGATGAAGTCGTGAATGTTGGCTTCCATGGAAGGGGCCATAGAAGCCAGAGATATGCTCCTCAATTCTTTGATGAGGATGACCTGGATATTAATAATGTCGGGTCAACTGGAGCTACTTTTTTCTGTTGGAGCAAAGTTTAACATCACTAGCACCATGATACTGTGCTGAATATGAAAGGAATGTTTAGTGGTCATGCAACGGATGATGCAAACCTTCACTTGATGAAATTCGTTGGAATATGCAAGGTGTACAGGTTGCCCGGTGTAAGTTAGGATGCAATAAGGTTGAGACTCTTCCCCATCTCTATTTATGGAGAGGCCACTCTATGGTTATCGAAGTTTCCCAATGATTCCATTACAAACTAGAGAGAGCTTAAACGGGATTTCCTAGAAAGCTTCTTCCCACCCTCCAAGATGCCACAGCTTAAGGGCGAGATCTATAATTTCCGAGAACAAAAAATGGAGGCACTTCATGAAACCTGGTTGAGATTTAAAAAGAAGCTGACCAAGTGCCTGAACCATAAAATTCCAAATGACGGTTTGTTGGAGATTTTTTACAGGTCCTTGAATAACAACACAAATATTGTAGCAGATACCGTGGCGGGAGGAACATTGATGAGTCACACGTGGGAGCAAGCTGCCATTATTCTTGATAGAGTGACTAAGACTAACAGGGCCTAGCACACTAGGGAAATGGAAGCAGCTGTAGGTAGGTATGTTGTTGGTATGAATGCAGATCAATGCAAAAAGAAGGAGGAACATGATAAAAAATTATCTCATATGCGGACATCATTAGACCTGTTCACGATCGACTTTATAATCCTTGATTGCGAGGTTGATTTTGAGGTCCTCATTATCTTGGGGAGACCATTCCTAGCCACTAGGAGAGCCTGCGTAGATTTGGAAGGTGGCCAATTAAAGTTCAGGTTACACAAAGAGAAGGTCACTTTTAACATCTGCCGGTTAATGAAGCAACCCAATGAATTTAGGGTTGTATCAGCAATCGATGATGATTATGAGTTTCTTGATGAATTCTCAGTAATCAAGAGATTTGCGTAGTGCCGTGATATTAAATCAGATGCTTCTTGGGAGGCAACCGATGTGGTGGTTTGGTAAAGTGTAAGTATCCAGACCACCTGAATCGTGCTGCGGCGTTAAATCAAGCGCTTTTTGGGAGGCAGCCCAAGTATGTTAACTTTTGTGTGTTTAGTGTGCAAGTAAAAAAGGAGTTGATGGGAGAAATTTCATACTAGACCAATACTATGGGCCTCAGTACGACTCGTGAGAGGATTATGGGCTGTAGCACCAGTCATGGTAAGAAGTAGAAGCAAAAATTCATTCTACGGTTGGTCATTATGACTCATACCATGCTTGTACGGGTCGTAGTACTCACTATAACCTTGAGTTGTGCTAAGTGTGGAATTTCAGAGAAAGTGATTTAGGAGTTATTGAACGAATCGTACCATCATTGCACGGGTCGTGCCTTGCACTCGTAGGTCCCCAGGTAACTTTCTCATTCTTTTTCTACAATCCCAATGGATGAGCTGTATGTCTAACCTATGACTCATGGTACGAGTCGTGATGGGCTAAATAAATTCCATTGACCCGACTCGACCCGGATATCCAAAAATGCGCCCTAACTTATTTAAATCAAATTTCTCAGTCTTCCAGCCCACACAAACATAAAAAGCAAACCATGATTCTTAACCAACACTCTCACACCCGTAAACTCAAAAATTCAAATTGATTCAAGCTTGAAGTCGTGCAAAATCTCATATGCACACTCGTAATTCCTACCCTAACCACTAAAGCAAGCAAAAAGTCAAGCACACCCTAGAAACTTCAAGTAAGTAAACTTGTTAAATATATAAAAAAAAACTTGACTTGTTTGAAATAACATTAAACACTGTGATACCTTGAACTCAACAACAATGGGTCAAGGAAGATAATCAATAGCTTGTGTGAATATATTGAATGGGTAGGAATTGAAATTTGTCAAACAACTGAACCTCACTGTCAACACTATGTTATGGGATGTGATGTATGTTGGGAATGAACAAGGTGAACCTAAAATGGTCATTGATTGCATAAAATGGGAAAGTAAGAGTACCATAAATAAATTAAGTGTTTACCCGAACAACTGAACAAAAATAAAGAGGTGGGAAAGCTTTACGAGTCTTCCTATGACTCGTGGTTTCATACCACGACTTGTATGATGACTTATTGGGACTATCCCAGGTCAATAAAAGTTTAAGTGTTTGTACAAAGCCTGGTACAGTTTGTAGGATCCTACTATGAGTCATACTTGGTGATTGTACCATGAGGCAATAAGGGTCAAAATCCAAAGAAGATTGTACAACCCTAACTACGACTCGTGAAAACAAAGTATGATTCATAACACGAGTCATAGAAAAATACAAAAGAATACAATTCAAGGAGTCCCTCAGTACAACTCTTAGAACAAACCATACCATCATGGTATGAGCCGTAACTAGGAGTCATGATAGGACTGTTATAAACCACGAGTCTTAGTACGAGTCATACCACCATTGTACGACCTGTACTGTAGACTTGTAGAAAACTTTAGAGGGTGTTTTTCTTGCTTTCTTTTTCTCAGATCATAAATACTAACCGTTTTCTCCCCAGGTACAACCAATGAACAAAGGAGCAAGAAAAATTGCCCAGGACAAGAGAGCTAGAGAGGAGATAGTTGCTTGGAGAGCATTGAGAGATGAGCCCTCCGACTCTAATCAAGAATGAAGCTCCCTTAGTGGTTAGGTGGAAGAGTACAGAGTTCATACATCTAACACTTCTGAGCCACGGAGCACTAGGGCTCAAGAAAAGGTACAGGCTGAAGCCACTTCTGCCGCTCCGGTCACAGCTCCCTAGTCTGAAGAGGGAGCAGAGGAACATGTTCAAGAGTCTGAGAGTGACTCTAATGATGATGAGGGGTCCGAGGAGGCCCAATCCAAAGATGGTGATGAAGGACGTATTTAAAAAATTCTTAGCCATATTTTTCCCATACTTCACTGTGTTTTGAGAACAAATTATGTGTGTTTGCATATGTTTATGTTATATATTTGTGAAAAGAGCTAACTACACATGATTAGATGCTTTTAGGGCTAAAAGTGACGAATTTGGTTGTATTTGAGGCCTTTTGGAATGAATGTGAAGAAGTTGGAATGAACAAGCCAAAATAAATGCATGTGCATTATACAGGCACACCTGTGCGACCAGCAGCGTGAGGCACCTGCCCTGCTGCGCAACTAGGCATGCGACGTGCCAGCATTCCAGCGTGAGGCACCGGCCTTCCTACACAATGTAGCACCAGTATGGCACGATGACATGCGCGGTGCGCTAGCCTTGTCCGGTTTCCAACAAGTCTATCCCACTTCAACTAGGAAAAGGAGATACAAATCGCAAATCAAATCCGTAAAGGAACAAGAAAGGCATAAATCTACTATTATAAATTTCCTTTAATTTTATGTACTGAAGAGAGAACTTTGGAGAGAATTTTTAGAGAACTTACAACTTAGAATAGGAAGTTAGAAATACATTGAGACAACTGTTGTTGTTGAATCATTCTTCCTTATTTTTGCAATAATCAAGTGAGTTTCTTCCTATCATTATTGTAAGTGTTAATTTAGGGTTGTGAGAACTGTCACACCCCTCCTTGGGGGGTATGACTTGCACCTGGTGCCCTATTAGGACATGAACTGCTAGACTACTGAGCCTAAGCACATCTGGGGCCTGGCTGGCTCTAACTCTAATTCACGGAATCAACGGGCTATATAGCGGCTGTAAATACAGCCTCCGGCCGACTAGGCCTATGGCCACCTGTACAACAACAACAGCTAACAAGAATCATATCAATATAAGGGAGCCTATGCGGGCCGAAAAGGCTACAATGCCGACTAGTTACTTCTGAATCAAAATAACAGATGCTAAACAACTACGTGACCGACAAGGTCACCACTACTAACTGGATTGGGCCCCACACGGCCAACATAAATAACTAAACATACGCATGGCCCCACACGACCGGCACAACTGATTGGGCCCACACGGCCAACATACACCAAACATACGCATGGCCCTACACGACCGGCACAACTAACCATAGGAGATATAAACACAACGGCAGTTTCTAAGAATATCGATAAGATGGTCGGGACAAATGGCCCGACTCACCCGTACTATACAACAAAATAAATGATATACACCTTCTGAATATCAAGCTCCATGACGTGAGCGATGACTCTTAAGCTGCTAGATCACGAGGGATCGTTCGTCTATAGGTACCACAGTAATGCAGCGTCCCAAACGGGTGTCAGCATTCACCGGTACCGAGTATGTAAAGAAAACTGAACATATTAATATAAGAAACATAACTATAAATTCTGAATAGTAGAAAGTATCTAAACTCGTTCGGGTTCATGAACTAAAATAAATCCTATCTGTATCAAGGTAAGGTGGAAGCATACCGTCAAGCCATGGCGGGTCGCTGTCTATCCACTAATAGATATCATGTATATACATATATATAACATATATACCTATACCAAATTTCCCCATATAAGCCGGAAGGTGACAACCAACACACAATCTATATACCCCTACCCGGTCAAAACCACCAAAAGTAAATCACCCACTTCGCCTACTAACTACGAACACCTCCACCGCCCCCGGTATGCACGGCTCTCTTGGCCCTCGACTATAACCGGCATTCTTTCCGAGGACTCCCGTATCTAGAAACCAGATCTGGGGATCTGTAAACCATAAACTGCTCCCTGGGCGCAAGCGCCGATTGCAGTAAGCTGCACCGCTATGTTGATCAGCCCGATATGGGGAATGCCGCATCCCATCTGCCCTATCAAGGACGGCATGCCACCTCTTGAGGACGTATCTCACCCTTCCGGCGGGCGAGTGGATTACGCCTATTAACCTTGGGGCGGCAAGGAAGCTCTAGGGGTGCCCTCATAACACAAACAAGTTCAACAAACAATAGTCACATATAGAAAGCATGTTTGATTCGAAAATGTTTGTCTTATTCTCGATTTACTCAACACTTTTTCTCGCATTAAACCGATTCTCATACCGAGCTATATTGCATTCGAGATATTATCTAACCGTCTGATATTGCTTTACTAACTTTCATTCTGAATATATCATAATATTATAAAACATGCTTTCTAGATTCATACCGACTCAATTCTCGACTTTTTGAATTCTTTTTCTTCTATAGTTTACGCTATTTGCTATACTGACACTAACTTGTCAAGGAACAAGCTTTACATACCTTGCTTCGAATTTCCCGGTATCTAGCGTAGTCGCTGGTCAGTACTTCTGCTATTTCTCCCCAACTGCATTCATATATGTCAATTAGAACTAAATACGCTAATATTCGGAAAGAAAATATCACTTTAATATATATAGCCCAAACTTTGGCTTATCGAAAAAACGGTCGAAAACTCGCTATTTCTCAAAAGTCCGTAAGGGAGAAATACTCACTTTAGGGCTAGGAGTATATTGGACACTAATTTGGAGCAATTCTCTACTTACCTTAGCTCGGTAGCATGACGATTCGCCGGGGCCGACTTCATGAAACTAAGCCCGTAGGAATTCTCCTCGCTTCTTAATACCTCACTACCCAAGATTATGCCCTCGAGTTTGGACCGCGTATAATGGCGACCGAAAGAAAATTTCCTCAAACCCTGCACCCTCTGTTTCTCTTCGTGTTCTGCAAATAAATGATGAAATGAAGTTAAAACCGAAGGAGGCTTTATATGGGTTGGGACCTTAAGTCGCATTCATCGAATGTGATTATGGTCGCATTCGTCGAATGCGATTTATAAGTCGTGATTTGTTCTTGCGACACGCCGACTTGGCGCTTGTCCGATCTTCCCGGGCCTTTTCTAACATGTATGGCATTTGATCTTGGGCAGATTTATATGCCCAAGTGATACTCAAATGCGTAGTTTCATCTTGTTTATCTAACAATGTTTGTATATTTTCATGTAAATTGTAGTAAATGTGAATTTATACTAACCAACATGATTAGCGTTGTTTTGCAGGAAAAATGTAATTTTATGATGCTAAGATGCATGTTGGGAGGAATCTAAATGGCCCCTGAAAGTGAGCAAGGAAATGGTCAAGGGAAGCAAGAAGTAAGAGGCTCCGCGGGAGCGGCGCTGTGATACGGCTCCATCGCGGAGGCATTTTGTTCGGAGGATTAAATTGGCAATAATTCCAGAGAAGGTCCATGATCGAGCTGTGGCACGTTGGACCCAATTACCTGGAACTTGAAATTCCAAGAAGGTGCGCGTTCGTGCCGTGTCACGTTGGTCGAGCTCGTGTTGTGTGCCGTGCCACGTTGGGATTAAATACCTGGACGACCCAATTCCAGAGAGCCTCCGTGTTTGCGCCGTGTAACGGAGGCAGTGCTCGCGATGTACTCCGTGACACGCTATTTGTTATTTCGGGAAAATTCCCACCAATATAAATAGAACACTTAGGTTCATTTAATTATTCTGACTTGCGGGAGCAAGAACGTGCGGGTTACAGGCAGTTGAGACGAAAATCTTAGGGTTTTTGTCTATCTCTTTCTCCTTTCTTTCAATTGTTTAGGGGCGATTTACACTCATTCGATGATGTTTAATCCACAAATGAGTGGCTATCACTTCTTTGCCGAGGTTAAGAACATTTGTATTGAAATGTGATTGTTGATCATTTGGTTTTTCATCTTTTCTTCCATGGTTGTTCTATTAATTCTTGTTCTTTACTGCATTAATGTGGCTAATGTTAATGTAAATCCAAATAGTCCGGTTTCACTTGAGGGAGCAAGAAATTGGAAAGTTGTGAATTAATAGGATATGATCCTTCTTAGTTTGGAAAATTGAGGAATTGATTTACCTTCGTGATAGAAATATACCCGAAAGTAGTATTAGTCAATCATGGAATCGGTTTGTATGGCTAGAACATGAATTGCTTCTTATCACAGAAATGTAGGTGGAAGGTTTATGATTCTTAAGTTGGATTAAATACTAGAGTTTTAATCCATAGGCTAAGTTCCGACTAGCAACTTGGAGGGAAAGATTAACCACTTGGTATCGATAATTTATTTCTCTACATGTCTGTTGTAGCCTCAGCATGCTCCTTACTATAGTTCAGACTCAGTTTGTATATTCATATTAGACTTAGTATAAATTAGGAAACAAAATATAAAACTTTTCTTTACATTGTTGTCTCGTATTTTTAGAGTTACAAAGCTTATTGACACTTGAGTAGATTTGCCCTCGTATCCAGTCCCTGTGGGACGATACTTGGCTTACTTGAGCCATTTACTATTTGTTCGACCATGTAATTTCAGTGTGTAGTCATCCGGCATCGACGAATAAGTTTTTTGGCGCCGTTGCTCTGGGACTCGGCAATTGGCAAAATTTTTCTTAAGTGTTGGTTTGCTATTTCTATACAGTTGACAACTTGGTCTTATCCCGTATTTTGCAGACATAAATTCGTTGAACACTCGGCAAGGGACAAGGAGCTGGTGGACCCATCCTTAGAGCCGGGGAAAGATAATTCCATCGGCCAACGGAGAAGTCAGAGAGAAAAGCCGCAGCTGCTCGTACAAACAATCCCGAGCAAACTGGGCTGCACTACCACTTGTGCGGGCAGTGCTAGTGCCCGAGAAATGGCAGCTAGGCTGGTTCGCGACGTGGCAATCCCACATTCTAGCAATGTCACATCTAGCATTTCGCAAACCTGAGCCAGAGGGAGCCCGAGCTTAAATAGAACATGGTGCAATTGTTGCACACTAGCTGCGGCAAGCCACAGTCTCCCTCACGAGGATCCACAACAACATCTTCAAAATTTTTTGAGATAAGTGACACTTACATTCCTGCTGTGGAGTGTCAACAGGATTATGTCAGGCTTTATGACATTCCATTTTCACTGGGAGAAGCCAACAAAGTGGTTTAAAGCCGAGCCACCCAATTCCGTCACCACGTGGGATGATCTAAAGAAGTTCTTGATCCAGCTTCTTTCCATCCGTAAACAGCGAGACTTAGAAGTCAAATTCTAAGTTTTAAACAAAGAGAAGGGGAGAATCTGTATCAAGCTGGGAGAGATTCAATCGATGTTGCGGGATTGTCCTCATCACCACTAATCCAAGGAAGTGTCAGCACACTTTTATAGAGGGTTTGAACCCTTAATAAAAAAATTTTGTCGATCAAAGAATTGGGACAAGCATTAGAAAAGGATATTTATGAGGAGCTGTATACTTTGTTGAATCGTATTGCAGGGTAATCTGTAGTGGATCGGACTCCTCCTCTACTCTTCAAGAGGAGGAGCAAGGAAAGTAATGGAGTCTTAGAAGTGGATGGTTTGGCGCCTATCGCGTACGTATAGCTACATTGCACACCGCCCACACCCACTTCAGTAACAAGAGCATGAATCAGTCTCAAGCCCCAGTGAATGCAGTGCAGCAGATTTGGTGTGAAGTGTGTGAGTAATGAACACTACCGAAAGTGTTGTGGAGGAAAATCCTGACTGGTGAACTTTCTCGGTAATGCACAAAGGAATAATCACCAATAGTATGGTAACAATACAATTCTAACTGGAGGAATCACCCAAATTCTTGGGGTAGCAACAACCATCAGGGCAGAGTTCGAGTCGTGGGCGCAAACAAATCAAGGAGGGCAAACAGAATCCATTACCACAAGACAGTAAAACAACAATGCACCTCCTCCGCCACCATCACCCAAAGACAGAGGAGATGTTTAAAACTATGATAGCTAACCGCTTCCAAGTGCAGGCTGACTATGTTAAATTGGCAGCCGATGTAAGAACAACCGCTAGCTACAAAGGTGCTGGAGTACCAGCTTGGCAATTTGCCGAGCCCAAAACACCAGGCCTAGAGGAAGACTTTCAGTGACACCTGACCCCAACCCCAAGCAAGTGAATGGGTGACCACAAGGAGTGGTTTACACTTAAAAGGTGGAACCAGAAAGACAACCTCAACAGTCGGGAGCGGCAGAAACTGAGAGGGAGCAAAGTGAGGAGAGGGGGAAGAAAAGGATGCCGAACTAGAAAGACCTCCACCCCCGTTCAAAGATTAAAGAAACACAAGAGGAGGCGTGTTTCAAAAAGTTCATGGAGTTGCTCAAACAGGCCATTAACTTACCTCTTGTTGATGTTTTGCAGGGAGTGTCGAAGTACGCAAAGTACATAAAGGACATCGCGGGCGTAACAAAAGTCGGTTGACTCAGTACTTTACTTTTGTGGCTCTTGAGGAGTGCACTTCCCGGATACAAACAGGGTTAAGCTCACAAAGCTCAACGACCCTGGGAGCTTTACAATACCACAATTACTATTGGGTAGTAGTATCCGAGCTCGCGGATTATGTGATTTGGGAGCGGAGCATTAACTTGGATGCCTATTATCGAGAGTTCAAGCAGTTGGGGCTAGGAGTCTCCTAGACCAACAATAGTGATCTTGAAGCTAGCATATCGTCTTCTTGGCAAGACCAGATGGCATTGTGGAGGATGTGTTGGTGTAAGTGGGTTCCCCATCTTCCCTAGAGACTTCGTTGTAGGTTTGACTTCGGAGCCGCACGCGGAAGTCCCATTTGGCTTGGGACGTCCTTTCTTGAGACCGGAAAGCTGCTGAAGTGATGTAGCCGCAGGGCAGCTAACTATGCGGGCAAACACAAGGATGAGGTATTTGATGTAGATAAAGCCATGAAGCCTCGGGCAATACATGAGGAACTTTCAAAGAATCGCTGTGCTTGACGAGCGTAAAATGTGTCAGACAGAAAGGAATCTCGCGATCTGAAAGAGCGTTGATGAACTCCGGTCCATTTTCGAGATAGAGACAGTGCCTTATGAGGTGGTACAAGTGTTGAATGAGCCACAAAAGCTATCCTAGACGCAAGAATTTCACTCGCACGAGGTCTCTCGAACCATTGCCGAAAACCATCTATTGAAGAAGAACCAAAGCTGGAATTGAAAGCATTACCTCCTCATTTAAAATATGTCTTTTGGGGAAGGTGATACTTTCCTCAGTCATCATCTCAAGAATTGATAGAGGCACAAGAAAAAGAGGCGCGGGCAAAGCCGTAAGAGGGAAAAAGCAATGGGCCGGGCAAATGTCGATATTTAGGGTACAATCCACTCTCGCACACAACGAATTTTCACGGAGACAAGAGCAAAGCCAACCTGTTTCTCACTCAACGAAGGTTAAATCCAGCGATGAAGGATGTGGTCAGAAAGAAATAATTAAATGGCTTGATGTAGGTGTGGCTCCATCCGATTGACAAGGAATGGCTCACTCTTGCCTTTATGTTCCAAAGAAGGGAGGGATGACTCTGTGCTCGTTGTCCGGATGACTACACGCAAGTGCACGTGGTCGAACAAGTAGTAGCTCGGGCAGTGCCAAGTATCGATACCACAGGATCAGACTATAGGCAAAATCACCAAGTGTCAATTCCTTACGTGAATTCTAAATGCAGACAACAATGTAAAGAAAAAGTATATTTTTTAGATTCACTTTATACTAAGGCTAAAACAAATATACAAGTGAGTTCGAACCATGAATGTGAGCATGCTGAGGCTAAAACAAACATAAAGAAATTAATTATCGATATAACATGGCTTATCTTTTCTCTCGGTTGCTAGTCGGAACTTATGCCTATGGATTAAGTATTTAACCCAACTTAAAAATCATGAACCTTCCGCCTACATTGCGGATAAGAAGAAATTCATGTTCTAGCCATACAAAACCGATTCCACAGTTGACTAATACAACTTTCAGTATATTTATCCCGAAGGTAAATCTATTCTCAATTTTCCCAAACAAAGAACAGATCATATCCTATTAATTCACAACTTTCCTCGCTTCGTGCTCGAGTGAAACCGGACTCTTTAGATATACATTAACATTGACGATATTAATGCAGTAAGAACAAGAATTAATAGAACAACCATGGAAGAAAAGATGAAAAACCAAATGATCAACAATTACATTTCAATACAACGGTTCCTAACCTCAAAGAAAAGAAATTAGCCACTCATTTGTGGATTAAACATCGTTCAATGAGTGTAAATCATACAAACAATTGAAAGAAAGGAGAAAGGGATAGAGAAAAACCCTAAGAATTTCTGTCCTCTCAACCGCCTAGAACCCACGTTCTTGCTCCACCAAGTTAGAATAATTAAAAATGAACCTAAGTGTTCTATTTATATCGGTGAGATTTTTTTCCTAATATCAAGCAATGTGTCACGGAGTATCGTGGAGCAATTGCCTCCGTGACACGGTGCAAATGCGAGCTTGGTGGAATTCTGGCCGCCCAGTAATTGGTCCTAACATGGCACGGCATGCAACGCGGAGATGCCCAGCGTGCCACTGCAAGTGTGTAAACGCGCACCTTCACCGGAATGTCAAGATCCATGTAATTAGGTCCAACAAAAAAAAAAAAAATGCCACGGCACGATCGCAGACCTCTCTCGAATTCCTGAAAAATCTCCCGGACAGAATGCATCCGCGATGGCAGCGTGTCACGGCTCCATCATGAGCCTCTTTTTATTTTTTGCTTCTCTGCCACTCCTTGCTCTCGCTCCTGAACGATCTCTAATTCCTCCCAACATGCATATTAGCTCCATAAAAAGTACGTTTCCCGCAAAACAACGCTAATCATATTGGTTAGTAGTACCTCACACTTTGGGTTACAATTTACATGAGAATGTACAAACATTGTTAGATAAACAAGGCAAAAACAATGCATTTGAAATACTTGGGCATATAAATATGCCCCAAATCACCTACCCCACACTTAAAATCTTGTTCGCCCTCGAACACAATCTTACACCCTGCGCAATTGACACCATCATGGCTACTTTGGCTCGCAATTCCAGCTACGTGGTTATATGATTATTTACATAACAAATCATCAAGAAAAACACATGGTATCATCATTACATTGACATTAAACATATCAAGACCTCCTAGACATCAAGAATCGACTCTCGACATCGGCAAACTCATGCAACTTAGCTGACCAAGATATCCGGACATGAATTCATTTCTTTCGTCAAGCATGTGCCCTCACATTACAAGAGAGTTTCCTCTTTACTCACATGACTAATCATTTCATGCGGGTATGTACACACAATTTTACTTTCTCCCAAAAGAATTCATATATCGTGTCAAGGAACTATGAGGTTTGCCTCTAGTGTATTACTCCACCTAATATAAGGACGCGTGATGTAAGATCACGTAGGACTTAACGGGTTGTAATGTCGGCTACGGAACTAGTATATACTGGGCTAACCAATAATAGTAACTAGCCTCCTTAAGCGCTTTTTTCAATACATCCCATCACATTCGGGCATAAGTTCTTCCTTTCTCCTCCAATCTTGAAGTCTTTATTTTTTGTCCCCCACTTCTATAAGCACACACACCAGACTAAACAACAAAGATTTTATTTTCTTACATCTCGGCAAGTGCAATCTTTGACTCTTTTTTCTTTCTTTTCATCACTTTGCTTTTTCCTCTCTTTATTTTCTTTCACCATTTCACTCCTTTACACTGTGGGAAAATTATTTTTTTTCTTGAGCGCTTAAGAGCTTTGGATTAGATTTACGGACAATGAAAAGAAAGGGTTAAGCTTGGTTTACACCTTTTCGACAAAAGAAAAAAATTGGCAAAAGGCTCAATGGGCTAACTAGGATTTGACATTCAAGGTGAGTATGAAAAAGAAAAAAAAACTTTAGGCTAAACAAAGAAACGCCTACATCCTTTCCTACACTACACTTCCTTCATTTCGTTTTGTATACACACCAGGCAAGTTCTAGACACTTCACAATAGCATGGAATAACCAAGACCCGCTATACACTCATTGCACATGCTCAACTCAAGACATATTCACAGACTCTTTAATCGCCTAATACAAGAATTCAAAATTAAGCCTCAATCACACCGAATCGAATTCCTATGGTCATAAGTATCTCACATATGTACAAAATTGCATGCTTTCAAACGAATCACCTTTGCATTCTAAACATCATGTACAACACGCAACAAGAATTCTCAGAGACATAGAGTAGCAACATGTATGGATACAACCAACAAACCAAAATTGAACAATACAGTTACTCCTATCGACTGCATTCAAGACTCTGTCGTCATCCATCCATCATAGGGAATGGTCACTATTTACGACTGTTCAATGGGACTCTTCTCGGTAAAAGAACCGAAAGTCAAAACTTCCTGAGAAACTCAATGATAAAAATAATTAACGAAAATTTTTAAAAATATCGATGATTTCGACAAAAACTATTTACACACTAGTAACAACATTCAACAGCACGACCGATTCAACATGATATTTACACAATGAAACATACACACAACAAAGACAGGTCACAATTTTCAAGCACAACAATGTAATTCATGCATATACATACAAATCAAGACGAAACCAAGCACTACCTAACTACTCCCACCCCACACCTTAAACCGAACACTGCCCCTGTTCATCAGTCAACAAAACACAAAAAGTGGTGGTGAAACTCCCGATCAATCTAAGTATTCCACTTCTTCATCAAAGCCGCGCTGTCTCCCATGTCCGAATCTCCCCGTCGTCCTTCTCCAACTAACATCGGGAATCGCGATGTGTCTCCTCATCGCGGGGACATCATCATCCACGAGCTCCACAAAAGCTGGGGCCCACACGACATAGAGCCCTGGCATTTGCCGAAAGGGTAATCTAGGTTGAGCTTCCATCACCATCTCCGTTGTGCCTCCGCCTATGCTAGCCTGAGCATCTCGTGATCCCGAACATGCGGGCCATGTACCGATCATCCCGAGCATGTCGCGTTCGGCAAGTGTAAGAACTGGCCCGGGAGTGGTGGGTGCCTTGGCTTTTGTGACGTCCACGGCATGCCTTTCCATCTGCGTGGATATAGTCCAGGTATTCTTCCTCCACATCCAGTTCTCAGAATGTGGTCAAGAAACCGCCAAACTCGGGTACTGTGCTCCTTGATGCAAGCGGGCTCTGTTCATGGCGGATATGATCACCACCCCAACATTTAACTCCAAACTCTTTCATCGGGCATACACCAGGCATACGCGATCCTCGTGACATCACATGCACCCCTGCATCAACCAGAACACACTATCTTTAGCTGACCTCAAGCCTCGCTCATCTGCGGGGAGTAGGGCAATACCCGATGGTAACCCCTTTCCTTATGCCTCGGCCTCCAACGTCAAGCGAACGTGATTCACAATAATGCTAGCCTCGATATCCGCATATGGTGGAGTGGATATTCAGTCGCCCATATATGGGCACATCGGCACTCGTGACTCAATATGGCATTCGGGTGATGAGGCTCATGGGTGACAATTCGGCCCCTTATTTTTGATGGTGTGATCGCCGAGCGCCGGGGTTCCACTTGCATAGAACTCCCTGAATCAAGTGCAGATTGCACTCCTTGGGCTCTCAAAGATGAAGCGCAGCCCGGCGTTGTCAACCGGTGTGTACAATGCGGGGAACCGTGCTAATGGCTCCCTTGCAATATGCTCCCTGGGCGGGTTTGTTCTCCTTTGTGATTTGTGTACCATTTCTTCCTTCCTCTCGTCACCCATCGGTTCCGTATTGGCGGCGTTGGCCGTGCAGAAACGCTGGTGCTGCCGGGACCGGCTGCTCCTATCTCGATCTCTTCTACCGGCAAGTGTCCAAGTAGATGCGCTTCCTTTGTCTTTGCCTGCTCGACATCGTTCCTATCACATAGAGCAAAAGACAAATTTCAATGTCGTCAAATTTATAATTAGCTTCGACTAAGGTTGAGTTAGGCTAGCCACCCCACACTTAGTCTTCTACCACACCACAGCATCACCTAAGAAGAACAAATTTATTTACTAGCAAAACAAAAACAAAAAAAACAACAAACGACATGCCTTGTAATATTCCGCGACCTGACGGTATAAACTCTCAACCGTACTACTGCATTTCGCACACTAATCACACATCACCATCGATCACAATTTCATACGAGCACATAACAATGAAAAAGAGAAAAGAAAATGAAAACTATTGACCAGCAAACTATGCAATCTACCATTTTCTTATTAATTTATAATTTCACTCAAAAATCCATCGGTCTTTTACATATTACATAGAACACGACCAACTCATTCCACCTCATACTCAAACCAACAAGAATTCACAATTCAACTAGTTTTCTACCTTTTCATGTTCAAATTCAAGCCCTAGCTATAATTTTTCAAAAATTCGATCAAGCTCATGTTTTTATCGGTTTATACCATCACAATGATGTTACGAACACTAATTAACGATTCTTGAATGAATTTAAGCTCAATTTATATCTAGGAAGGTTTACTCACACTCATGCTAAAACTCAAAAATTCAACTAAAATTGAGATAGAGTTGATGAACGTACCTTGAATTCGATGAACGGAAGAAAAACTTGATGAAATTATGTACCTAGGTCCTGGTGGGTGCTGGAGGGAGAGGGAATTTTTGGGAGGGTTGTCGTGGAGGGGATGAAAATGAGAAATGAGGGAAATCGTTGGGTGCGGATTTACCGTTACTCGATAACCTGGCAGACCTGACGCGAATACTAACGTGTCACGGAGGATGACGCGGAGGTCTTCCTCCCGTGACACGGAGCCATCGCGCAGGCTTTCTGGAATGAAAATTTGAACAAGCGCGCCAACGTGTCAACAGGGTAACGCGGAGGTCCTTCTCCGTGACACGGAGCCAACGCGTGGGCTCAATGCTTTTGCCACTTTTATTTTTTTCTACCTTTTTCCTCTTTTGCGGGTCCTTGCATGCCCTCCGCTCAACCTGAAATTTATCTTTACACAAGAAATCTATGAATCCCAAGGTTTGAAAACACAACACAATATTTTAGTTTTATATTTACACACATATATTTTTTTTCTTTCTTTTTTCTTTTTTTTCTTTTTTTAACTGTACAATCATAAAACAAAAAATTGCTGGGTTGCCTCCTGTGCAGCGCCTGGTTTAACGCCGCGGCACGACGCATTTAAGCTCACATTCCGCCCTAGGGTGACTGGGACGTTTTCTACCGAACACGCTCAATACCCCTCGCGCTTACCCCTGTGAGGGGGTTGTCCCATTAATTCTCGAGCCTCAATGCTCCTGAGCAAGACGCTGGGCACACTAATCACCGAGATTCCGTGCCACGGCCGGAGCTTGGTGGCCTTGTACACATCGAACACCTCCACCTTGTCGCAAAGCCAATGTGTGAGCTGCCCGCAGCTACGTCTATCAGCACTTTCCCGGTAGCCAAGAAAGGACGTCCTTAAAATAAATGGGACTTCAGCGTATGGCTCAAAGTCCAAAGATAATGAAATCTACCGGAAGATTTGCAGGGAGCCGACTTGCACCAAAGACGTCCCCTCCACAATACCGTCTGGTCTTGCCAAGGAAATGATCCTACAGTTGTGGTGATCATCGCTAACAGTCTAGGACTCTAGTCTCCAACTTCTGAATGTCGCATCAAGTTAATGCTCGCTCCCAAATCACATAATCCGCGAGCTCGATACTGCCTATAATTGTAAAGCTCCCAGGTGGTACTTTTGAGCTTTGTGGGCAATCTTTCGTATTCGGGAAGTACTCCTCCGTAAGAGCCACCGTGGCATACTCGGTCAACCTGCTTTTGTTCGCCACGATGTCCTTTATGTACTTTGCGTGATTTCGGCACTCCCCGCAAAACATCAACAAGAGGTTAATGTGTACCTGTTAAGCACCTCCATGAACCGGCTTGAAACACCCCTCCTCCTTGTGTTTCTTTAATCGTTGAGGGAACAGGGTGGAGGTCTTTTCTGGTTCAGCATCCTTTCTTCCCCTTCATCACTTTGCTCCCTCCGTTTCTCGTCGCTTCTGACCGTTGAGGTGGTCTCTCTCTGCCTGTCTCCTGCGCAAAACCACTCAGGTCACGCATTCACCCTGCTTGGGGCTGGGGTCTGTGTCGCTGGAAGTCCTCCTCTAGGCCTGGTGTTTTGGGCTCCAGCAAACTGCCCAACCGATACCCGGGCCGCCTTGGTAGCTAACCGATTGTTCTTGACCCTGCTAATTTAACATGGCCGCCCCGCAATTGAGCTTGGTTAGCTATCATCGCCTTGAACATCTCCTCAACGCTGGGTGATGGTGGTGGAGGAGGGGCATGTTGTTTCTGTATTGCGACTGATAGTTCTGCTTCCTCCCCGATTCCTTGTAACCCTTGACTCGAACTCTACCGATGGTTGTTGCTACCCCAAGAGAAATTCGGTGACTCCTCCGCTTAGAGTTAGAAGAAGACATACTGCTGGTGATTATTCCTTTGTGCATTGCCAACAAAGTTCACCGAGTCAGGATTTGCTCCATAACACTCAGCTGAGTGTTCATTACTCCCGCACACTTCACACCAAACCGTCGCACCGCATTCACCGGGGCTTGCGACCGATTCATGCTCATGTTACCGAAGTGGGTGTTGAGTTGATTCCTACAATGCAGCTATCTGTGCAGCGATAGCTGTAAACCCATCCACTTCTAAGACTCCAGCTGCTTTCTTGCTCCTCCCCTTGAAGAGTCCGCATTCCACTCCGGATTTCCCTGCGAAATACGATTGAACAAAGTATACAACTCCATCATAAGTCTTTTCTAATGCTTGTCCCCCAGCTGCAGAGTCCAGCAAGACGGTGGGGTTCCAAACTCAATAAAAGTGTGCACCAGCAATCATTGGATTGGTGGTGATGAGGACAATCCCGCAACAAATATTTGAGCCCTTAAGTTTTCATATTATTCTCCTTCTTGTTTAAAACTTAGAATTTGACTCTAAGTCTTGCTGTTTTAGCGGAAGGAAAGAACCGGATCAAGAAATTTCTTTGCAAGATCATCCCATGTGGTTATAGAATTCGTGGCTCACCAACCACCTTTCGGCTTCTCCCAAAAGTGAAAATGGGAACAATGTAAGCTCGATATAACTGCTGACACTGGCTGGGATGTATGTCACTTATCTCCGGCAATTTTGAAGATGTTGTTGTGGATCCTTGTGAGGGAGACTCCGTGAACTACCCGCTGTGTGCAATTGCACCATGTTCTATTTAAGCTCGAACCTCCTCCCGGCTCGTGCTTGCGAATGCTGGACGTGACATTTCTAGCATGTGGGATTGCCACATCGCGGTCCGGCCTACTCGTTACTTCCTCGGGCACTAACACGTTCCGCACAAGTGGTGGATTCGTGGTTGCTCCAGATTGCTTGTCCGAGAAACTCGTAGCTTTCTCTAGAGCTTTCCGTTGGTGATGGAATTGTTCTTCCGGCTCTAAGGATGGATCCACCAGCTCTTTGTCTTTTGCCAATGTTCAACAGAATATGTTATCTGCAAAATACGTGCTAAGACCAAGTTGTCAACACTTAAATAAAGAAATAGCATACTAACACTTTAAGAAAAGAAAATATATATATATACTTCGCCAATTGCCGGTCTCAAATAACGGCGCCAAAAACTTGTTCGGCTGTCTCGGATGACTACACACAAGTGCACGTGGTCGAACAAGTAGTGGGTGCGGCTCAAGTAAGCCAAGTATCGATCCTACGTGACCGACTACGTGGCAAAATCACCTCAAGTGTCAATTTACCTGTGAATCCCTAAAAAATGCACAATAATGAAAAGAAAAGTTTTTATATTTTGTGATCTAATTTTATACTATACAAAACAAATATACAAGTGAGTCTGAACGATGAATGTGAGCATGCTGAGGCTAAAACGAACATGAAAGAAATTAATTATCGATATGACATGGCTTATCTTTTCCGTTGCTGGTCGGAATTATGCCTATGGATTAAAACTCTCGTATTTAACCCAACTTAAGAATCATGAACCTTCCACTTACATTTCTGTGATAAGAAGAAATTCATGTTCTAGCCATACAAAACGGATTCCATACTTGACTAATACGACTTTCGTGTATTTTTCATCCCGAAGGTAAATCACCAAATTTCCCAAGCCAAGAAAAGATCATATCCTACATTCACAACTTTCCTCGTTTCTGTGCTCTCGAGTGAAACCGACTTCTTTAGATACAGCACACGATGGCCAGATATTAATGCAAGAACAACAAGAATTAATAGAACAACCATGGAAGAAAGATGAAAACCAAATGATCAACAATTACATTTCAATACAATTGTTCCTAACTCAAAGAAGAAGTGAAATTAGCCACTCATTTGAGGATTAAATATCGTTAAATGAGTGTAAATCATACAAACAATTGAAAGAAAGGAGAAAGGGATAGAGAAAAACCCTAAGAATTTCGTCCTCTCAACCGCTCGTAACTCCACGTTTGCTCCACCAAGTCGTAATAATTAAAAATGAACCTAAGTGTTCTATTTATACCGGTGAGATTTTTCCGGAATAATAAGCAACGTGTCACGGAGTGCATTTGCGAGCACCGCCTCCGTGACACAGTGCAAACGCGAGGCTCTAGAATTTGGCCGTCTGTACTGTCTCCAACGTGGCACTAAGATGCAACGTGGAGCATGCCTGGCTGCCACTATGGGCAAACACGCACCTTCACCGGAATGTCAAGTTCCAAGCAATTAGGTCCAACGTGCCACGGCACGATTGCAAACCCTCTCTCGGTTCCTTGCAATTAAATCTCCGGACAGAATGCATCCGCGATGGCGCCGTGTCACGGCTACATCGCGGAGCTCTGTGCTTTCCTTGGCCACTTCCTTGCTCGCTCCCGAGTCCAACTCTCTGATTCCTCCCAACATGCATCTTAGCTCCATAAAAAGTACGTTTTCCTGCAAAACAATGCTAATCATGTTGGTTAGTATAACCACACTTTCCCTACAATTTACATGAGAATGTACAAACATTGTTGGATAAAAAAGGCAAACACAATGCATTTGAGTATCACTTGGGCATATAAATATGCCCCAGATCAATGACCGTGGTCACCAAATGAAAATGAGTTGATCCCGCTAATGAACCGCCACAGGCTGGCGGATTTGCATAGACTGGCGAAGCTCAATGAAGCCCCAAGGAAAGATCACTATCCTATCCCGTTCATTGATCAAATACCTGGACAAGATTACCGGCAAGAATACTATTGTTTCCTTTGATGGGTATTCGCTATAACCAAATAGCCATAGCACCGGAAGATCAAGAGAAGACTCATTTTCACATGTCCGTATGGACGTATGCTTTAGGCGGATGCCATTTGGTTTAAGCAATGCACCCGCCACATTCCAAAAATGCATGATAGCGATCTTTCAAGACATGGTGGAGGATTTCGTCGAGGTATTTATGGATGATTTCTCTATTTTCGGTAATTCATTTGCTACTTGTTTGCAGAATCTTGACAGGGTGCTAGTTTGCTGTGAAGAATCCAACCTGTACTAAACTCGGGAGAAATGTCATTTCTTAGTCAAGGAGGGTATCGTCCTTGTCCATAGAGTGTCTTGGTAAGGGTTTGAGGTCGATCGTGCTAAGTTCGAAGCTAATATAGCTACCACCACCTGTGTCGGTGAAGGTGTTCGCAGTTTTCGGGCAGGGTTCTACAGACGGTTCATCAACAACTTCCAAAATTTCTAGACCATTATGATTACAGAAAAAGAGGTGAAGTTCTAGTTTGATGAGAGTGTCAAAGCATTCGAGGAGTTGAAGCAGAGATTGATAAAAGTACCCATCCTTATTTCTCCGGAATTAAACAAGCCATTTGAACCGCCGTGATGCAAGCGATGTGGCTGTAGAGCCGTATTAGTAGCGGAGGAATGAAATCTTTCATTCTATTCATTATGCAAGCAAAACACTCAACACTGCCCAAAGTAATTATACAGTCACGTAAAAGGAGAGATGCTAGCACCGGGTGTTTGCTTTGATAAATTCAGGTCCTATTTGGTGGGTTCGCGAGTAGTGGTGTATACCGATCATGCAGCCATTCGGCATTTGTTTAACAAATAGGATGCAAAGCCCAGCCGAATGATGGATCTTGTTGCTGCAAGAGTTTGACCTTAGAAATAAAGGAGAAAGGGAGCGAGAATCAGTGGCGTGAAAATCACCTATCGCGATTGGAAAGCTTCTGCTGCATGTGAAGGAAGGTGACCGATGAGCCCGCAAGTGTACGGGGTTGTACAAGTAATATAGTGGCCCTTTAAGAACCTGTGGTTGTCGAACCCACAGGATTGGACTACGTGGTAAAAACCTTCTCGAGTGTTAATTACTATAACTCTAATGGAGACAATGAAGCAAAGAAAAGTTTTTATAGCTTGGAAACTATTTTTATACTAGCAGAATATTTATACAAGTGAGACCGAACTATGAATGTGGAGCATGCCGAGGCTAAAACGAACATGAAAAAATTAATTATCGACACATGGTTTATCTTTCCTCCTATTGCTAGTCTAACTTATGCCTATGGATTAAGTATTTAACCCAACTTAAGAATCATGAACCTTCCGCCTACATTTGGTGATAAGAAGAAATTCATGTTCTAGCCATACAAAACCGGTTCCCACTTGAATAATACGACTTTCTTGTATATTTTTATCCTCATAAAATCAATTCCCAATTTTCCCAAACAAAGAACAGATCATATCCTATTAATTCACAACTTTCCAGCTTTCTTGCCCTCGGGTGAAATCGGACTTTTTGGATTTACATTAACATTGGCTAGATATTAATGCAGTAAGAACAAGAATTAAATAGAACAACCATAGAAGAAAAGATGAAAGCAAATCCAACATAATCAACAATTACATTTCAATACAATAGTTCATAACCTCAAGAAGAAATGTGAATTAGCCACTCATTTGTGGATTGAACATCGTTAAATGAATGGAAATCATGCAAATAATTGAAAGAAAGAAGAAAGGGATAGAGAAAACCCCAAGAATTTTCGTCCTAACTCCATTTGCAAACCCACGTTCTTGCTCCACCAAGTCGACATGTGAAAATAAACCTAAGTGTGCTACTTATAATAGTAGGAATTTTTCCTGAATAACGTGTCACGGAAGTAACGCGGAGCATTGCCCGTGACACGGCCCAAAACGCGGAGGCCTTCTCGGAAATGCCCAAAATCGACTTTATAAAAGACTCCGCCGCGTTATAAAGGGGCACGCCGTTTGGCAGCGCGTTGCAGCTCTGGCTGCAGCAACCCTGCCGTGGCACGTTGCCAACGCGCAGGTGGGCTGTCTTGGCAGCCTGCCTGCTGTGGCACACAAGCCGACGCGCAGGTGGGTCGTTGGCCTCCTCTTTGCCGATGCTTGTTTATTCCGCCCCCAAGCCTCTTACTTCATCTCAACTCATGGATTAGCTCCTCAAAAATCATCAAAACCTACAAAACAAAGGCTAATCAAGTTGGTTAGCAGCATATCTTCACATTTATATAAAATCACATGAAAATGTATAAAATAACTTAGACAATAAGACTAATTTAAGTTAAAAGCGTATCACGGGCATGATATTTTGCCCGTGATCGTTGACAACATCAAAGAGGAGTTCCCGGATGAGCAGCTCTTAGAAATAGGAGAAGCTGAGGTCTCCTTGTATGCAGACATAGTGAACTTGTTGGTGAGTGGAGTCTATCCACCTGAGGCTACGGCTCGAAGCAGAAAAAGTTGCGGTATGATTGTCATATTTCATTTGGGATGAGCCATATTGTTTAAACAGGGACTGGATTAGTTATGAGATGATGCATCCCTGAGAGCCAGATTGCAGAGGTTTTGAGGAGTTGTCACTATATGGAGGGCACCACTTGAGGCAAGAGGACAAAGCGCACAAGGTACTACGCCGGTGGTTCTTTGGCCTACACTGGGAGATCGGTGGCATATGTCAAAATGTGCGATAGATGTCAAAGGACAGGCACAATTGGTAGGAGGCAAGAGATGCTGCTGCAGAATACCAAGTGGGAGACCTTTGATGTGGTGGGGCATAGACTTCGTGGCCCATTCCCCCCGTCATTTGGTAATCGTTACATCTTGGTGGCTGTTGATTATGTATCAAAGTGGGTTGAAGCAATAGCTTGCCCCAGGAATGACAACAAGGTGGTAATAAAATTTTTGAAAAAAACACCATTTTCACTAGGTTTGGGACACCCCGAGCCATTATCGTTGTGATGGAGGAGCTCATTTTGTCAATTCAAGTTTCCAAGAAGTCATAGCTATATATGGGGTGCGCCACAAGGTGGCAACAGCTTATCATCCCCAAACTAGTGGGCAAGTGGAGGTGTCGAATAGAGAAGTGAAGCAGATTCTCCAGAAAATAGTGAATGCACAATGCAGTGATTTGTCAAGCAAAACTCGACGATGCTAGGCATACGTAACTCAAGCATAAGACACCAATTGGAACCTCTCAATACCGATTGGTCTATGGGAAAGCATGCCATTTGCTGTGTGGTGGGAGCTAGAGCACCGAGCTTCCTGGGCCGTGAGGAAATTGAATATGGACTTGGAGCTACGGGCAAGAAGAGGCTGATGCATTCAAATTAACTCAGAGTTTGGTATGCTTATGAGAGTGCCAAGTACTACAAAGAGAAAACGAAAAGGTGGCACGATAAGCATGTGGTGCATTGTATTTTCGAGCCAGGGCAGAAAGTGTTGCTCTTCAATTCAAGATTGAAGTCATCAGGGAAGCCGCGGTCCAAATGGTCGCATTATTTGAGATATGAGGATGACCCCAAGACGGGGCAAGAGTTGTGGCAAGAAGACCGAAGTGCCACATTCATGGTCAATGGGCAACGGTGTGAGCACTACTGGGGTGAGATGGTAGTCGTGAGAAAATGTCCGTCACCCTAGGGCTGAATGAGCGTGAAACGACATCGTAACCAGCGCCGCACTTTGTTTCAACCCCAAGGAATTTCCGTTGTAATAATGCGCCAGTTAGTTAAGAAGAAAAAGAAAAAATTAATATAATTTTTTTACATACTCTTATATTTAGTAAATATAAAAAAAATATAGTGTGTTGTATGTTTTTCTAAACCTTGGGATTCTGAAATCCAATTTCTTGTTGTAAGATAAATTTCAGGTTGATCGGAGGAAAATGCAAAGAAACGCAAAGGAGAAAATGAGGTAAGAAAAAAAAATGAAAAGGGCAAAACAGTGAGCCTACTGCGATGGCTCCGTGTCACGGAGGAGGGTCTCACTAACTCCTCCGTGACACGTTGAAAGGTACCTCGAATTTTACAAATTCCGTAACACCCGTGGATGGCTCGTGCCATGGAGGGGTGCCCAAGCGTTACCCTCCATGACACGTTGGGAGGTGTTATTCGCCGGGTCACACCGGTCGCCGGGTGACCCGCGCGAAATCCCCACTTAACCCCGACTTCATTTTTCCTCATTTTTCATCCCCTCCGCGACAAACCTCCTTAAAATCCTTTCTCCTCAACGTGACACGGACCTAGGGCACACACTCGTCAAGATTTCTTCCTTTCATCGAATTAAGGTATGTTCTTCAACTCTATCTCAATTTTTTGGTTGAATTTTTTTGATTTTTAGCATGAGATGTGAGTAAAAGCTTACCCTAAAACAGATATTGAGCTTAAAGTCATTTAGGTTATTGTTGATTGATGTTCGTAATATCATTGTGATGGTATGAACCCGATGAATACATTAGCTTGATCGAATTTTTGTAAAATTGTAGCTAGGCTTGAATTTGAATATAGAAAGGAGAAAATTGAGTTGGAATGTGAAATTCTTGTTGGTTTCTGTATGGCAGAGATGAGTTGGTTGTGCTAACTGTTAATATTCTAAAAGACCGACGGATTTTCTGGAAATAAATTGTGATATGCAAGAAATGGGGTGAATTGCATAGTTTGTGTAGATAAATTTTTTTCCTTCTTGTCTTTTTTCCTTGCTAAGTGCTATTTGTATAGAAATGTGATCGATGGTAATGTTGTGGTTATTGTACGAAGTCCGAGTAGTACAAAAGAATTTACACCATCGAATTCTCTGAATGCACGAGGCATGTTTGTTGGGTTTTTTGTTGTTTTTATTATGAATATTGGAAATAAGTATGATCTTGTCGTAATGCTTACATGTGGCTAAAGACTAAGTGGTAAGTGGTTTAGCTTAACCCAACCTTAGTCGGGCTAATTTTTACTTGACTCCACATTGGAACCGTTCGCTGATTTGGATGTAAAACAATGGCAAGCTGGCAAACAAAAAATGGGCGCATCTACATCGGGCGCGGGTAGAAAGAGAGGATTAGACCGGGAACAAAGTAGCCCCAAGAATGCATAGCTGTTCCGTGCGGCCAACGCCAATACGGAAACCCGATGGGTGATAGAGAAGGGAAGGTGTATACAAAGCATAAGGAGAAGTACTTTCCCCTAAGGAGCACATTGCAAGGAGCCGTTGGCACAAAAAGAGTTCCTCGAATTGTCCAATCGGATTGACACCGCCGGGCTGAGTTTACCTTGAAGAGCCCAGGAGTGCACTGCACTTGGATTCGGAGTTTTATACAAATTGGAACCCGATGCTCTGTAGCCACACCATCAAAATAAGGGGCCAAATTGCTCTTGAGCCCCATCACCTGAATACAATCTTGGGGGCGCAGAACTCAGACGCCTCATGTCTCCGGCAGCTGAATATCACTCCACCATATGCGGATATCGACGCACTCTTGTGTGATCTCTGCTCGGCGCACGTTGGAGCAGTATGCGTAGGGCTAACATCGACATTGCCTCTACTACGATGAACGTAGGAAGCTAGATCTCGGCTGAAAATTGTTTGCACCTGACCTGATTCCGGGGTGCACATGACAGATGTCACCCGGGATCGCGTATGCTTTTGTGTATGACTGATGAAAGGGCTTGAAATCATGTTGGGGCGGTGATCATAACCACCATGAAGAGAGCCCGTTTTGCATCAAGGGCACAAGCACGTGGCTTGGTAGCTTTGGTCACCTCACGTTCCCGAGGGGCCTGGATGTTGAGGAAGGAGGCCCTGGATTACATCCCCAGATGGGAGAGGCACGTGGACGTCACAAAGATCAAGGCACCCGACACCACTCACGGGCCGCCCACTAGCCGAGCGACATGCTCTGGGTGATCGCTACATGGCCCGCATTGTACGGATGCGATGTCTAAACTCGCGCATAGGCGGGAGGCCGATAACAGAGGATGAGCTGTGGTATCTCGACTTAGACTCACTTCTTCAGGAAAAACGCCAAGGTTTTAAGTGTCGGGTGGGCCCAGCTTTTGTGGAGACTGTGGATGACGCAGCCCCACCGGATGAGGAGACACGCTGTGAGAACTCCGATGTTGAGTCGGGAGGAGGATGAGGGGGCGATTCAGACATGGGAGACGCAGGGCAGCGACACCGATGAAGAAGTTGAATACTTCGATTGATCAGGGAGTTTCACCGCCCACTTTTGTGCTATGTTGAATTTATGAACACCGGGACAAGATCTTGGTTTTAAGTGTGGGGTGGGAGTAGTTAGGTGCTGGTTTTTGTTGCTTTGTTGTTATTCATGTTCTGTTGTTGTGCTTGGAAAAATTGTGACCCTGTGCTTTTAGTGTATGTTTTGTATTGTAAGTATTGTGAAGCTGTTGTGTGTCAGTTGGATGTTGTTAGCTGGTTGTGTAAATATTTTTTATCGAAATCAACATATTTTTAAAATTTTTTATTAATTATTTTTATGATGGTTTCTCGGCGTTTGTTTCGGTTCTTTTACTGAGAACCCATTGAACCGAAGTCATAAATAGTATCCGTTCCCTATGATGGATGGATGACGCACCGCCTTAAGGGAAATGTAGCTCAGAGGTGTAGTTTTTGTCTTTCATTTCTGTTTGTTTGTTTGTATCCCATGCGTGTCGCTACTTTATGGTTGCGAGATTCTTGTTGCGTGTTGTACATGATATTTAGAATGCAAAGGTGATTTGTATGAAAGCATGCAATTTTGTAAATATGTTGAGATACCTAGGCCATAGAATTCGATTCGGTGTGATTGAGGCTTAATGTTTGAATTCTTGTAATTAGCTGATTGAAGTGTCTGTGAATATGTCTTGAGTTGAGCATGTGAATAAGTGTCTAGTCAGGTTTCGATTATTCCATGCTATTGTGAATTGTCTAGAACTTTCCTGTTGTGTGTACGAAACGAAATGAAGGAAGTGTAGTGTAGGAAAGCGCTGTAGGCTTTCTTTGTTTTAACCGAAAGTTTTTTTTCTTTTTCATACCCACTCGAATGTTAAATCCTAGTTAGCCCATTGAGGCTTTTAGTCTATTTTTTCTTTTGTCGAAAAGGTGTAAACCAAGCTTAACCCTTTCTTTTTCATTATCCAGAATCTGATCCAAAGCTCTTAAGCGCTCAAGAAAAAATAATTTTCCCATAGTGTCAAGGAGTGAGTATTGTGAAAAGGATAGAAAAAGCATATGATGAAAGTAAAGAAAAGATCAAAGGTGCACTTGTTGATTTGAAGAAAATAAAGATGTATAACTAATCTTTGTTGTTAAGTCGGGTGTACTTAAAGAAGTGGGGACAAAATAAAGAAAGACTTCCAAGAATGGGAGGATGAAGGAAGAAACAATGCCCATAATGTGATGGGATGTATTTAAAAAGCGCTTAAGGATGCTAGTTCCTATCATTGGTTAGCCCAGTCTTTACTAGTTCCAGAGATTACACTACAACCCGTTAAGTCCTACGTGATCTTACATCACGCGTCCTTATATTAGTGAGATTACACTTAGAGGCAAGCCTATGGTTCATGACACGATGCATGTGAATTTTTTTGGGAGAGAGAGTGAAATCATGCTTTATATGCCCCTGCATGTAATGCTTAGAGTTCATGTTATTGAAAAGGGAAATTCTCTTGTGTTGGAGGGCACATGCTTGACGAAGGTTGAATTTCGTGTCGGATCTTGATCAACTAATTTTGCATGAGTTTGCCGACACTGAGAGCCTTCCATTCTGAGTCTAGAGGTCTTGATGTGTTGAATGTCGTCAGTTTGATGATACTATGCATGTTTTCTTGATGATTTGCTATGTTGCCAATCGGTATAACTGCAGCTTGAATTGTCGAGCCAAAGTAGCCATGATTGGGCGTCAATTGCATGAGGTGTAAGATTATTGTTCGTGACGAACAAGATTTTAAGTGTGGGTAAGTGATCTTGGGCAGATTTATATGCCCAAGTGATACTCAAATGCGTAGTTTCGTCTTGTTTATCTAACGATGTTTGTACATTCTCATGTAAATTGTAGTAAATGTGAACTCGCTTATTTCTCGAAGTCCGTATGGGAGAAATACTCGCTTTAGGGCTAGGAGTATATTGAAACTAATTTGGAGCAATCTACTTACCTTAGCTCGGTAGCACGATTCACCGCTGAATTTCTGCTGAAACTAAACCCGTAGGAATGCTCCTCGCTGCTAAATACCTCACTACCAAAGGTTATACCGAGTTTGGACCGCGTGAGGCACACGTAATTGGAAGGAAATTTCTAAAACCCTTTGCACCCTCTGTTTCTCGTGTTTAGAATAAAATGATGAAATGAAGTTAAAAACCGAAGTTGGAGGCTTTATATAGTTGGGACCTTTAAGTCGCATTCATCGAATGCGATTTATAAGTCGCATTCGTCGAATGCGATTTATAAGTTGCATTTGCCTTGCGACGCGCCGACTTGGCGCTTGTCCGATCTTTCCCGGGGCCTTTTTCTAGCATGTATGGCATTTTAAAACTCTTAACCGACATGCGAATAGGCCATCTACATGTCGAGAATTTACGGGGTGTAACAAGAACAATGGTGAATTAATGAACTAGGGTTTGCACGATGTGATGCTAAACTAATACTAAACATTTGTATTGTATTCTCTTCATATTAAACGTTTCTTAATTGTGCACAACATTAGGACTTGCTTGAATTCTCTACTTGTTTGAGATTTGGAAAAGAGAATTACAACAAAGCTTTGTTTTTATGATAATTGTATTAACTTGAGTTGTGGTCGCATGATAGTTAAATTTGGGACATATTGATAACGGTTGAATTGACATCTCTCATGAGACCTAACCCGGTAATTGAGTATAGTCATCTAATAGGGATGAACCAGTCGTTTGGGTGAACCCTAGTTATCAGTTCTACAAGTAATGTATTGGGATAGATCACAAGTGTAAAATTCGAAGTAGTTATGAACCTATGGGGAACACTTACCCTAGGTAATTGCATTAATTTAGAATCAACATTCAATTTCTTAACAATATTATTTGTCATTTTTTACAAATTCCCCCCTTTAGGAGATAATTGACTTAAAAGGTTAAATACTAACGTTCTTATATATCCTTGCATATTCTCTATGGGATTGACCCCAACATTTTTTGAATTCTTTATTGACAACGTCCACTTCATACTTTGTCAGGAAGTGTGAGTTTGAGTGTTATCAAAAAGTGGTGCCGCTGCCGGGGAGTACGACTAAGAATTAGATTAATTGCTTGTGTTTAAATTTTAGTTTGTGTTTCCTATTTTATATATTTTTTTGTTTTCTTTTCTTACGTGTCAAAGCTTAGCGTGGTAAAACAAGCTGCCAAAATGTGACCATGATCCCAACAGGTATCTTGACGAAGTATGATATAATAAAGATACATGCGCTGTGTCGCGACATTAAATCAGGCGCTATATGGGAGGAAACAAAAGATAAAATTTTTGTTTTTATGTGTTTTTTCAAATGTGCAGGTGATAGGTCATAATTTTCAACAAATTGGAGCATGAACATTGAAAATAGGGAGCAAAACAATTGAACAAGTGCATAAGGCATCCCGCAGGTCAAGCAACGCAAGGCCTGGCGTGAGGAGCAGGCACAAGTGCCACAAAGCCTGGCATGACGTGCAAGGTAGATAACACAGTGAGTGCCACGATGCGCAAGCCAGGTGAAGCAGTGAGCTCCATGACGCACAACAGTGAAGGCGCTTTGAGTGCTGCGATGTGGAGCAAGGTCCCCAGGCAAAAAATTTAAGGGTCAAATTATAAATTCCAAGCTATGGGAGTACTTTAAAAGGTGTAGACCTAATTTGTTCAGCTCATTTTCATGATAGCCGCGCCGCACATCCCAAGAATCACAAGAAAACTCTCTCAAAAATTGATCTTTTTTTCAAATTCCTCCAAACCTTTTCACCAAAAACACAAATATAACATTTTTCTTGTAAAAAAACTCCATAAATGACCCCAAAACAAAGTAAGGAGAAAGGATTGGCTTCTTCAAACCATGGGTCAGAATGATAAAAGAGAACTAGTGAAGAGGAGCATGAGGATGTGAGATGGCACCACAACCGTTGAGGCGATATGGTCTCCATTGGGTCACGGAGCAAGAAAGTAGAAAATGGTTTAAAGAGCATGAAGAATCCAAGTACTCACATCACATGTTTATCGATAGAAAAAGTTTAGCATATGTATTTCCTCATATGGTGGATAGATTACACACCTTTGGTGATGGTTTTATGTTTGATGCTCCGGGTGATTATAATTTGAATATGGTAAGAGAATTCCCTTAAAAATGGATGCCAAAGGAGAGGTCAAAACAAGTTAAAATTAGGGGTCAAATTGTCGATTTTGCACCTATTTCTTTGAATTGATTACTTGGGACACCTCATGTTGAAGCATAACACTTTATTAACATTGTGAAGAAAACCCTATATAGAGACATTAGACATACTCTTTGTGGCCCTAACGCTGTTGTGAGGTGAACTCACCACTAACAATGTGGGTATCATGTTTCGCTCTCATATGCTCACCTGAGCAGAGAGGCACGTGTCTGGTTAAAAATTATTTGTGCTTGTTTAGTGCCCGAAAAGCATATAACCCATATAACTAGGGAAAGAGTGTGTCTTGTCTATTTTCTAATGACTGGGATGCCAATTAATGTGGAAGTGATCATTAAAAATGTGTTGAAGAGAGAAAGGGTGAAAAAGGGACAAAACTTTGGGTTTGGGGGTCTCTTGACCCGATTTCTGCTTTGGCATGATATTGAGGAGGAGGAGGCGGACTATATACTTGCTTATGATCCTAGGGGATTGTTGTGACTAAAACTAAGGAACTTGAGGGTACAAACGGTCTAGTCTTTTTTGTCAATGAGCGTAATGCGCGAATTGATAACATGTTGAGTCACTTGTAAGGTATACAAATGCTCCAGCTGAGGATGAATGGTGTGAATGTGGAGCAACTACGACAGCTTAACATGGATTACCCTCTGAGTGAACACTCGCAAGCCCTTTGTAGAGTTGGGCATGGATTCAAGGAGCCCCTTGATAATGATGTGGCCACAGAGGATGAGATGGGGAAAGTAGATTCGGACAGAGAGTCTAGTGATGATAATGAAGAGGATTCTGAGATGGGGGAAGCTGCTCTTACCCCCACAGACATTGAGAAGTATAGGCCCAAGGAGTTCTTCTTTCATTCTTTTACTTTATGATTTATTGTTTTAGCACTGGGGAAAGTGTTACCAATTAAGAGTGGGGTGGGAGCAGTGAACTTCATTTTACCATGCATGCCTTAATTGCTAAATTTTCACATGGTAGACCTAGTTTTTTTGGGATTTATGACTTATCTTGCATACTTGTTGGTTTGTAGGATTTTTTTGTAGTTTTATTTTATTTTGGGTTCCCCCGGTTTTTGTTTTTTATGCTTTTCCGGTGGATAGTCCCTTAGAACCGGCTAGAGAGTCTAGATTTATTTTTTATTTTTTTTTGGTCATTTAGTCATGACATTGCCCAAATGATAGATGGATGACAATCGTCTTAAGGGTAAATTAGTCATTTGGAAGAACAAGACCTTGGACCCTATGATTGCTAGGTGCTTGACTTTAGGTATCATTGATACTTTATAAAAATTCACTCAAAAATGCATGAAAAAGGTAGAAACACTTAGTCTTTTGGAAGTTGACTCTTGAAATTGAAAAAAAATGGGCTTAGTTATGTTATGCATGCAATATGAATATATGTGTTTATGAGATCTTGATTTCCACTGTTAAACCATTTTATGCCAACTTGTGAGGAATTTTTGATATACTTCATGCTTGTAAATTGATGTCAAGAACTTGCCCGGTGTGTGTGCAAAGCGAAATAAGAATGATGGATTTAGAACGTGATATAGGCATTTCTTTGATAGCCTTATTTTTATCCTATTTTACCTACTTTTATGTGATTATCCTAGTTAGCCATTTTGAGCCTTAGCCTATTCTTTTGATAGCCATATTACAAGCTTAATCCCTTTATTCTATTAAATTGTATTTGATCCAAATGACTCCTGGAACACTTTAATTGAATTTTTTTGTATAAAAGGAGCATAATTGGAGAAGTGAAGGTAAAAGCTAAATAGTGTGGAAATTAGAAGAAAAGAAAAGCGTGAAATTTGCTATACAAGGGAGGTGATATTAGTGGAAAAACAAAAAGAAGAAGGAGCTTTGAAAAAAGAAATGATGATAAAAAAATGTGTGAATGAGCTCAATATTGAAAAAAATCTCCACTAGTCACCTAAGTTGAAAAATTGAAAAAATAGAAGGAGGTATAAGGAGAAAAATAGGATATTGAGGAAAGTGCTAAAAAATCAAAGTGTAGTGAAGTATTAAAGTACTTAGGGAGATTAGTCACTATCTTGGCCAAATAGTTCCTACCCATCCCTTAGCCTATATTACAACTAAATTTAAGTCCTAATTGATCCTTGATTCATAATTCTATATTAGTGGAGCATTACACTAAGGGCAAGCCTATTGGTCGTCTTTTGCATGTATGTTGAGTTCTTTGGGAGGGTGAGCGGATTTTGTTATATTTATGCTCTAGCTAATATTGTTTTATATCTTATGTATGAAAAGGCATCTCTCCAAACTATGAGGGGCATAATGGTAAGGCTTTGGTATATCTTAATTGTTAAATTACACATGATTCATGTTGTCCCAAAGTATATCTTGATCAGTTAGTTTTCAAAGGCTAAGTAATTTCGAACTTTGACATTTTAATGTTGATCCTATATGAATGAGAGTGAATTGTTTGAGCTTCATTTATTTGTTTCGTGATCCTAAGTGTAAGTAGACCTGTTCGTAGGATGAATTTTGTGCCTAAATGTGAGAAGGGAAGTAGTAGATTGTTCTAGAAAGAACAATAGTTTAAGTGTGGGGTGGTGATGAAGAGCGTATTTACGCACTTTTTGGCCATATTTTCCCCATACTTCACCATATTTTGAGAACAAATTATGTGTGTTTGCATGTGTTTAGGTTATATATTTGTGAAAAGAGCTATCGCACATGATTAGATGCTTTTAAGGATAAAATTGATGGATTTGGGTGTATTTGAGGCTTTTTGGAATGAATGTGAAGAAGTTGGAATGAACAAGCGAAGATCAATGCATGTAGCGCTACACAGGCACACTTGCGCGACCAGCCGCGCGAGGTGCCTTCCTTGCCGCACAACTAGGCTACGACGCACCAGCATTCTAACGCAAGGCGCTGGCGTGCCTACGTGATGTATTGTGTGACGCGGCACCAGTATGGCGCGATGACATGCACAACGCGCCAGCCTTGTCCGAATGCCAATAAGTCTATCCCACTTCAACTAGGAAAAGGAGCTACAAATCCAAAATCAAATCTATAAAGAAACAAGAAAGACATAAATCTACTATTATAAATTCCCTCTATTTTTATATAATGAAGAGATTTCTTTGGAGAGAATTTTTGGAGAACTTAAAACTTAGAATTGGAAGTCAGAAATACATTGAGACAATTGTTTTTGTTGAATTATTCTTCCTTATTTTTGCAATAACCAAGTGAGTTTCTTCCTATCATCGTGGTAAGTATTACTTTATGTGTTTGTCTATGAATGCTATTAATTTACTTGTAAACATGATAGGCTAAAACTTCCACAACTAGGGTTGTGGGAACCATGGTGAATTAATGAACTAAGGTTTGCGTGACGTGATTCTAAACCAATACTAAACGCTTGTTTGTACGCTCTTCATCATAAATGTTACTTAACGGTGCGCAATATCAGGACTTTCCTGAATTCTCTACTTGCTTGAGCCTAGAGAGGTAGAGATTAGGAAAATAGAATTACAACAAAGCCTTGATTTTTATGATCATTGTATTAACTTGAGCTAAGGTAACAGGATAATTAAATTTGGGATAAATTGGTAACGATTGAATTCAAATTGCTCATGAGACCTAATCCAGTGATTGAGTATAGTCATCCAATAGGGACGAACCAGTCATTTGGGTGAACCCTAGTTATCAGATCTACAAGTAAAGTATTGGGATAGATCACAAGTATAAAACCCGAAGTAGTTATGAACCCATGGGGAACACTTACCCTAGTTAATTACATTAATTTGGAATCAACATTCAATTTCTTAACAATATTACTTTGTTGCTTTTTACAAATTCCGCTCATTAGGAGATAATTGACTTAAAAGATTAAATACTAGCGTTCTTCTATATCCTTCGATATTCCTTGTCGGATCGACTCTAACCTTTATTAGGTTCTTTATTGACAACGTCCTCTTTATACTTTGTTAGGAAGTGTGAGTTTGAGCGTTATCAAATGACAACAACAAGCCTGGGTCTGACGAAGGAGATGTTGCAGAGGAAATTGAGCAGACCCCGCCTGCAACAAGGCGTACTATGAGGTGGAAGGTGCCCAGGGCACAAGAGATTTATGAGCAGGGGTTGGCACTAACATCCAAACAACACGCTAGGCGCAGTATTTGAATGGGGTTGAGGAGATGAAGCAGATATTTAGCTTTTATGGGTTCGAGAGGAAGGCTAGGACCCCTTGATCGATACATTCCAGAGATAGTCAGGGAGTTCTATGCCAATTATTATGCTATGTTGGAGTAGAATGCACAGATTGGCAAGCGGCTGAAGGAGTAGCACAAACTTGACAAGGTATTAGTCGGGGGAAAAAGTCAAGATTTCTGAGAAAACCATTACACACATACTCTATGGGCCATAGTACATTGATCCATCATCCACATCAGTGTTCAACCACCGGATAGATTCCATGAAATGGGTGAAGCAATTGGGTAATGAGGAGAGACAAAGCCAACTCAAGTGGTTGGCCAGGGTCATTGCAGAGGACAAGGAGGAAACTGAGTCGGTGGCTAGTAGAAAGCAGGTCACCAAATCTTCACTATGAATTTTAAGACCCATCATGATTAATAGCCATGTATGCTTACGAAATTACTTTCAAGATCTTGAATTATGTACTTGATATGGGAATAACGTGATTATAGAACTTTCACCATGATTTAGCCTAAATTTCAAATGGGATTTCATTAATTATTCACATGCTCTTACCATGACCTTGTATACATGTTTATAGTATGAGTCAATCACATGGGTTTCTGTAAATTTAGAATATATGTTTTAATATATGTGTTGAAACACGATTAGAACTTACGGGCTTTGATGAATGTGAAGTATATGCATTTTTTCACTATGATTTTGGTGTATATGTTTAGAGTATGAGTTAAATCTATGGAGCTTTCATGAATCTATAATATATTCTATATGCTATGAATTCAGGATTGAAATCTTATGAACTTCGAGAACAAAGCATGATTATGATCTTTCAAACCGGGCTTGTTGATACTAGAAAGTAGCCTTGATCAGATTTTAAATGAATTCAGTATGTTGTAATTAGTTGAACACTCAAGTCTATGAATAGCTGAAGTAGCTTAGACTATATGAGTGACTGTCAGATTGGTACCTTTATGTAAAAGTTTTATCGGGACTCTCAATAGCTGAAAATGTTTTCCTCAGTCTAGTCAGGGATTCTCCATAGTCAGAGAATGTCTCCCTTAGCTCATTCAGGGATTCTCATTAGCAGAGAATGCCTCCCTTAGCTCAGTCAAGGATTCTCATTAGCATAGAATGCCTCCTTAGCTTAGTCAGGGATTCTCATTAGAAGAGAATGTCTCCCGTAGCTCAGTTAGGGATTCTCAATAGCCGAGAATGTTTCCCTTAGTTCAGTTATGGAGTCTCTATAATAGAGAATTTCTCCCTTAGCTTAGTCCAAGATATGTGTTCCGCTCAGCTCTGTATTGCTTCATACTTCAGTTTAAATCATATAGCAGAACTCAGTCACAATTATCAGCACATAGTCAGTAAAGTGTATGATATCAGTTATAGCTTCAGTTCTTAGTATATGTACAGTACACGACCCTTATGCATCAGTTTGATTATACTTCAGTAAATGTTTTCAAATAAAAGCTTTAAGTCAATATATATATATGTATCATAGACAGGGTTGTTGCATTCCATTTAAGTTATATGTTGATGCACTTAGTTTACTTACTTCCTGTATACTTTCATGTTTTAATTATTTATGCTTCCCGCATACTCAGTACATTCCAAGTACTGACTGCATACTTTATGTGCTATATCATTTCATGATATAGATTCAGGTCTCCAAACTTAGCCACGCAGTTAGATACACTTCATTCCCATCTCAACTGCTTGTGGTGAGGTCCTCATCTCTTGAGGACGTGATCTATGTTTTCTATTTCATTTATGTTTCAGTTTTTAGAGTTTTGGAGTTAGTTTGGGGCTTGTCCCAGCAACTCATCAGTTTAGTAGAGGCTTTAAGACTTGTATATCAGATTCAGCTTTTGTATCATAGGTTTTATTAGATTTGTTCTTATGGAATTTATTTAGACTCTTTCAGTTAGCTTCCGCTCAGTTATGATTTCTGTTAGTTGATATTCTGATAGTGTTATGCTATGATTATGCCATGGGTCGACTTGGGGCCTCTCGTGGTTCCTTGTCCTGTGTCTCGATCCGGGCCTATTTTCATGTCGTGACAAACTTGGTATCAGAGCAAAGGTTTAGGGTGCCCAAAAAACCACGTCAAGTAGAGTCTTTTTCATGGGTGTGAAGTGCGTACTTATGACAAAGAGGCTACGAGATATTTTAGGAATGTTCCCTTTTCTTTATGATTCTTATCGTACTTTGAGTATAAAACTCTAATAGTTCCTCTGCTGACTCATGCTTTTCATGCTCGCAGATAATGCCTCCCAGATGAGCGAATGGAAGAAGAAATCGTAATGGGTGCCAACAAGCCCAACCAGCCCCAGCGAACCCGATGGACGAACATATTACTCGTGCTGAGTTCTAGTCAGCCTTTCACTTGTTGGCGCAGGCCATGAACGCCAGATTAATCAGAAGGACATGGCTCATGTTCCCTAGAATGGGAACGTAGCTGCGGCTAGGGTAAGAGACTTCCTCAAGATGAACCCACCCGAATTCTTGGGGTCAAAGATGGACGAGGACCTGTATGAGTTCTTAAGGAGAGCGCAGACTTATCTTCCTACTAGCTGAAAGGAGTCGTTCACATATGGTTTTGTCAATGGAGAGATAGTCGGGGAGTTGGAGCAGCCCCCATAAGATGGGATGAGCTTATGACTGCATTACTGGAAAGGCTTTTCCCAAGAGAGTTGAGGGAGGCAAAGGCGGTGGAGTTCATCAATTTGAGGTAGAACAACATGACTGTCCAGGAATGCATTGGAGTTTACCTGGTTGTCCAAGTATGCACCGTAGATGGTAGCCGACCAAAGGGCTTGTGTGAGAAGGTTCGTGAGCGGAGTGGCAGACTCCTTGGTCAAAGAGTGCAGGACTGCCATGTTGCATAAGGACATAGACTTTTCACGTTTGGTGATATATGCCCAACAAATAGAAGAGAAACAGGTGAAGGAAAAAGAGAGAGAAGCCAAGAGGGCTAGGATAGGAGATTCCGAGTTTTCCCCTCAGAGGCCGAGTGGTGGACACCGCTCATGCTCCTAGCAGAGATCATTAGCTCCAGCACCTTCGACAACCAGTGTTCCATATAAACCTAGGGTAAGGGAGATTACCTATCTAGCTTGTAAGAGCTGTGGGAAACACCATTTGGGAGAATGCATGGCCTGCTCAGATGATTGTTTTTGGTGCGACAAGTTGGGTCATAAGCACCGAGATTGCACAGTAGCTAAGTCAGGCGAGAGTATAGCCTCAGCCCCTCTTCAGTAGCTCCTATAAAATGCCCATTCCAACAGGATGCATCATCTAGCATAGGTGGCGGACGACATCAAAATCGCTTCTACACTTTCGCAGCATATCAAGATAAGGGCAAGTCGCTAGATGTAGTCATAGGTATGTTATCAATTTCTCATGTTACTCATTGCATGTTTCTTGCCCCAAAACCCCAGATTGAATAAGAAGCTCTTGTGATGTTTGTTGAGGAGAAGTTGTCGATTTATGGTGTGAAATAGCTGTGAGTATGAGGTTTGCAGTGAATGTTAGGGGGGAGGAGACGTAAAGATTTAGTGGTTTAGCCCCAACCTTAAGAAAAATTCAGGAGTCTTATAATGATGGATTAAAGCTAAGGGGGAGATGGTAAGCCTGTGAGGAAAGTCGAATCTTGACTATGGCTAGTAGGGGAGTTCTATCCCTAACAGTTACGGTATGTCAATCCCTTTAGGTTCAGATAATCCTCTTGTATTTTAGTAGAAGCTATGCTCTATCCATTCTTATGTTCAGACTTTCATAGTCTCTAGATAACCGCTTCTGACAGCGATACCAGTCTAACTCTATGAATCCTTAAGGCTTATTTTCAGGTTATGAACTAGCTGTGTGTGTTAACTCATGTATTCCAATATGTTCAACTCGAACTTAGTCTTTAGAAGTTGCTTTAGTAGCTCAGTAGATGAGGATACCTCATGTATGTGCTTAGTTTAAGATGTCATGAATGATTCATGCTCATGAGTCCCTTACTTTAAGTTAGACCAGATATCATGAAATCTAGCTCGGTACCATAAAGCTATTTGAGAATGATGACTTAGTCCGTATCAACTCAGTGCCAATTAGAGGAAAATAATCCTTCTCATTTTTCTATCTAGTTCCATGTCATTTTCATGTCTTTCAGTCCCTAACACACCTTAGCATGCATGAACGATTTAGATATTCAACTCAGATATGTAAGATCAACCCGGAGTCGGGTACTGCATCAGTATTAGTTATAAATGCTCAGTATTTGGGATATCAGTTCTTTCCCCAATTTTCAATGTGTTAAGCCTACATTTGAGGATGAATGTTCCCAAGGGGGAGATATTGTAACATTTCTAAGAACAGACCCAAGAATTACAAAGAATTCAGAAGGAAAGTGGAAATTTTGCCTCAGAAGGAGTTGTGGTACGACCCATTAGATGACCCAACAAGTCGTGGTTAGAGTTGTGGTAAGTAGACAAGAGGTGCAAGTGTGGTTCAGTGACAATGGACTACTAGAAGAGTCGTTAGGCGGGCAATGACTCGTTATGTCGGTCGTCGGATGAATGCCGAAAATCAAGAGGGGGTACTGAGGCAGTGGTGACAATGGAAGAAGGAACGAGTTATCGTGCACCTAACAACACATCAGGTGGCCCGGTGGGTAGAGAAGATTAGTGATGGAGGAATTTGTCCAGTGATGATGATGAGTGTACATGACGAGTCGTCCAATGATGTAATGACTCGTCCAGTCCCTCGTGAGGACTGCCAGTGTTAATTTTCCTATATTTTTTTAGGGGTGTTTTCATAAAATCCTAGGATTCTAATTCCTAATCTACGCCATTTTGAGTACCAGATGGGACGTTTTTAAGGGTTTTCAGTAGCATACCCCCCTAATCCTCTAAAAAATCATCTGTGAGGGTTCTTCTTCTTCTTCTTCTCTCAAGTTCAAGGATCACCAAGGGTGTCTTCAAGGGCTTCAAGATTCAAGTTCTCGTGGGGAATTTCTTCAAACTAGGTATATGGGACTTCAAAAAAGATCTCCTTTCATCCTAGTGTCCCAATTTTTATATTAAAACCTGAATCCCTAGATCTCTAGAAAAGCATGTTCTAGGGTTTCAATTTATGGATGAATTCTCATATGCTTTCTATGAATTCTAAGACCTACCATGATTAATAGCCATCTATACTTACAAAATTACTTTCAAGATCTCGAATTATGTACTTGATATGGGAATCGCGTGATTATAGAACTTTCACCATGATTTAGCCTAAATTTCAAATGGAATTTCATTAATTACTCACATGATCTTACCATGAACTTGTATACATGTTTAAAGTATGAGTAGATTATATGGGTTTTTGTAAATTTAGAATATATGTTTTAATATATGTGTTGAAACATGATTAGAACTTATGGGCTTTGATAAATGTGAAGTATGTACATGTTTTCAGTATGATTTCGGTGTATATGTTTAGAGTATGACTTGAATCTATGGAGCCTTCATGAATCTAGAATATATTATATATGCTATGAATTCGATATTGAAATGTTATGAACTTTGAGAACAAAGAATGATTACGATCTTTCAGACCTTCGGGCTTGTTGATAGTAGAAAGTAGCCTTGATCAGATTTTAAATAAATTCAGTATTATGTAATTAGTTGAACACTCAACCTCTGAATAGCTGAAGTAGCTTAGACTATATGAGTGATTGTCAAATTGGAACCTTCATGAAAAAATTATATCCGGACTCTCAATAGCCGAGAATGTTTCCCTCAGTCTAGTCAGGGATTCTCCATAGTCAGAGAATGTCTCCCATAGCTTAGTCTTGGATTCTGATTAGAAAAGAATGTCTCCCTTAGCTTAGTCAGGGATTCTAATTAGTAGAGAATGTCTCCTTAGCTCAGTCAGGGATTCTTATTAGTAGAGAATGTCTCCCATAGCTCAGCTAGGGATTCTCAATAGCCGAGAATGTTTCCCTTAGTTCCGTTAGGGAGTGTCTATAGCAGAGAACATCTCCCTTAGTCAGTCAGGGACACTCCATAGCATAGAATCTCTCCCTTAGCTTAGTCCACAATATTAGTTCACCTCAGCTCTGTAGTTTCAAACTTCAATTTAAATCAAATTTAGCAGAACTCAGTCTCAATTATCAGCAGATAGTCAGTACAGTGTATGATATCAGTTACAACTTCAATTCTCAGTATATGTACAGTACTTGAACCTTATGCATCAGTTTGATTATACTTCAGTAAATATTTTCAAATAAAATCTTCATGTCAATATATATATATATATATGATCACGGATAGTCTTGTTGCATTCCATTTCAGTTATATGTCGATGCACTCATTTTACTTACTTCCTGTATACTTGCATGTTTTAGTTTGTTTAGTCTTCCCGCATACTCAGTACATTCCAAGTACTGATCGAATACTTTATGTGCTATACCATTTCATATTATAGATTCAGGTCTCCAAACTCAGCCACGTGGTTAGATACGCTTCATTCCCATCTCAGCTTCTTGTTGTGAGTCCTCATCTCTCGAGGATGCGATCCATGTTTTCAATTTCATTTATGTTTCAGTTTTTAGACTTTTGGAGTTAGCGGGGGGCTTGTCCCAACAACTCATCAGTTTAGTAGAGGCTTTCAGAATTGTATATCAGATTCAGCTTTTGTATCAGAGGTTTTATTAGATTTGTTCTTATGGATTTTATTTAGACTCTTTTAGTTAGCTTCCCCTCAGTTATGTTTTCTATTAGTTGATATTATAATAGTGTTATTCTATGATTATGACATAGGTCGACTTGGATCCTCTAGGGATTCCTTGTCCCGTGTCTCGATCTGGGCTTATGTTCGGGTTGTGACAGTATCTCACCCCAAACTTAACCTTTTTCAGCTTATTTTCCCCCTCTATATGCCTCTAAAGCCCATGTCATCTATGCAAAAATGAAAATGTGCGAAAGATGGGTTGCCTCCCACCAAGCACCTTAGTTATAGTTATGGTACGACATTCATGGGTTGCCTCCCGTGCAGCGCTTGATTTAATGTTACGACACAATGAAAGTCACCCTATCTCCTTCAACTGAGTGAGAGGAATAGCATCCTCTATTGTACGTACTAAATTCTCATGTAACACATGCTGCTCCACTGCCCGCTTAGACCCTCCAGGCTCTACCCTTGGCTTCACTATAAAGTTCTCATAATAAGGTGGCCACCTTGCCGCTCTAAACACATTGATGACTGCCTCTCGACCATCCACAGTCATCCACATCTTACTCAACTTCACCTTTATGACCGCGTCTGCGGTGGCTAAGAATCCTCTCCCAAAAATAAGGGGAACAATTGCATCTACTTCTAATCCAAGATTATGAAATCCGCTAGTAAGATGAAAGGTCCAACCTTAATCAAGACATCCTCTGTGATTCCGTCAGGATAAGCAAGAGACATGTTGTCAAGCTGCAAGGTTACGATGGTCGGACGTGGTTCACCTAAATCTAAGGTTCTGAACAAGGATGCAGGCATCAAAGTAAATCTTGCACCTAAGTCACACAATGCGGAACCTACTTCCTTATTTCCAATCACCACTAGAAGGGTGAAGCTCCCTGGGTCTATTAACTTCTTAGGAATTTTTTCATACACCCGATAACTGCACTCTTCCATGAGAACCACAGTTTCAAACTCTGTCAACCCTCTTCTTATTGGCCACAAAGTTCTTCAGATGCTTGGCATATTTCAAAACTTCCTATAAAAGCTCCACCAATGGTAAGTTAACATGTACCTGCTTCAATACCTAAAGAAATTTCTGGCAGGTTGAGTCCTCCTTTTGCTTCATAAATCATTGAGGAAATGGAGGGGGTGTTTTGGTTTTTTACTTTGGATTTGAGATTCTTGACCCACCAACCTCCTATTTGGACATCACAACCTGTTCTTCATTAGTTTTCTTTTCTTTGGGGATCACCTCACCTAGCTCTTTACCACTGCGCAAAGAGATTGCACTCATATTTTCCTTGGGGTTCTTCTCGGTGTTACTCGGAGGTGCACCTTATGGTCTGTTAGTTTGATGAAGGGCCAATTGCCCCATCTGTCTTTCCAACTCATGGATGGACTTGTGGATCTCATTAACCACCTGAGTCTGCTGATCATACACTACTTCGTTGTCTCTTTAAGTGAATTGCTCAGCTGCTAGCCCTGAGGTCTTGGATAGGTGTTCTGGGACCTTTGTAAATTCTAGTTCCCTCCCATGAGGGATTACCTGCATTCTTATACCCCTGGTTATAGCTGTTACCTGCAAAACCTCGACGACAACCATGTTGTCCCACAAAAAATACAGATTCAAGATTTAATGGACAACCTAAATAAGTGTGTCCTTGTCCACACACCTCATGTGATGGTGGTGGAGTCTGAACCTGATGGACCTACTAGACCTGACTTCCTGTTGTTATAGTCACAAGCTTCCTATTCACATTAACCAACTGACTTATATCTTCTCGGATTGCCACCATACCATCTACTTCGAGCTTTCCAGGTACCTTGGCTTCTATGAATCCTCTACCAGTGTCCTGATTGTCATGACTTCTCCCTTATATGAGATTGAAAAGAGCTTCAATTTCATTATAGCTCTTGGACAAAATTTATCCCTGTGCGGTAGCGTCAAGCAAGATCTTTCACTCCGGCTTCATCCCTTTTATAATGTTGTGCCCAATAATCTCCTTCGGCTGCATGTAGTGTAGGAAATCTCTCAAGTAGCCCTTGTATCATTCCCATGCCTATGCCAATTTTTCACCATCTCTCTACATAAAACCAGAGATCTTCCCTCTCAACTCTTTCGTCCTCCTTAAATAGAAGAACCTAACTTGTTGGAAAGAACCTCCCATGCGGTGGTGAAACCTACTAGCTCATTTTGAAGCCACTCCTTGGCCTCTTCAATCAATGAGAACGGAAACAACGTGAGCTTTACATACTCATCTGACATGTTATGATAGTGAAAGTTCTCACTCAGCTCCACGAATTTCATCAGATGCTTGTGAGGATCCTTGTGCGGCTTACTCTGATAATTGAATGTGTTTTGGACCAACCGCATAGTCCCTTCTTTAAACTCGAAATTCCCAGTGATGGACGACTTGATAATTGCTTTAGAAGCATTCTCCAAGCTCATCCTAGCAAAATTCAACACTGGAACACTCTGCTGTTTGTTTCCCTATGCCTACTCGTTATTCTCCATAATTAACCTTTGAATGGTTCTCTCAATTTCAGGATCAAGAGAAGCCAAAAGTGGTTCTTGACTTCTCATATGTGGCATACACTGATCACACAACACGTGTAACTTCAAAAACAAACAAACAAAAATGTAAACTATAGAAAAGCATAATGAAAATCCTAACCTACAAGAGATCAATCAATCTTCAAGTCCCCGACAACGGCGCCAAAAACTTGATGTTGCCCAAGCGCACTCTAGCGCATGTGGTCATCAAGTAATATAGGATAGTGAAGTCCCGATTATTGATCCTCCAAAGACTTCTTAGATCAATTGTTTTAAGGTTATTTCTTTATTTATCTATTCTAATAAAACAGATAAAATGGGGAGTTGGTTTGGAGAATTAAGGTAATAAAACATGAAATATAAAATTAACTAAAAAACTAACATTGTTGAATACTTGTTTGTACATCAAATCATGATGAAAATCTAGGCAATTGACATTTTGGTTGCAAGTGGAATTTTCAAGACATGATTATGCTACATTGATTCTTCCTAAGGTTTCTAGTTGTAAATTACTATCCCATTTCTTGCCACTCTCCCAAGCATCCAAGAACTATCTCATGAACCCTAACACCTATATCCCTATGGTTGCAGGAGAATCATGAAATGAAAGTTACGCCTACTTGTATTTCAACTAAACATGGTTGAAGGGTATATTTCTATCCTCATCAACAACTTTTAACTTTCAACAATGGGCCAAAGGATCTTCAAATTCCTATTTTACATTTAATTTTAACCCTTTCGGTTCTCTTTCCCAAGTTCAACTAAAAGCCAACAGATTTACTCACAAAGTGACCAGTCTAGTAAATAAGCAATTAAAATAAGTAAATATAAGCAACCTTTATTAAGAATCAAAACTAGCAATCATTAGTCTTTCAAACATCAACTATCAACTATGGCCACAACCCTACAATGGGCGTCTAGACACTCATAGACAAGAGGAAAAACAAAGAGAATATCACCATTCTCAATAAAATATTAAAGAAAATAAGAAACCAAAGTAGAACTTTTCCCTCCTTGAAAAGCTGCGTTTACAACCTTTTTTGATCAAACAAAATGAAGTATGATATAATAAAAATTCCTTATATGTTATATATATATATAGGTGAGCCTTCAAATGATGCTTTTGCCCTCAAGTATTTGGCTTAAAATTCAGCAAAATCCCATCTAGGAGGATCTAGCATGTAACCCCATGCATAGCCCTAAGGAGTTATTCAAATTTCTGTTGAAGAATGGTTCCGGGCACCACACTCCCGCCATAGCACCAAGGATTAACCAAATTTTTGCACTTCTGAGACCTTTGGCATCCCACTCCATCCGTAGCACCAGAGTGTTAGACAAATCCTTGAGCGTTAGGACCCTTTTGGCACCTCACTTCATCCATAGCCCCAGAATATTAGGATAATTTTCCAAGTCTGGAATGCTTCTGGGGCTCTATCGCATCCGTCCCGCCAAGGTGTTAGTCAAATTCTCATCTCTGAATCTAGGGAATCTGGTTCCCCATGTCATCCTTAACACAAAATTTGGTGCATTTCTCTCTGAAACACAAGTGTTAGGCGCGCCACACCTGCCATAGCCCTAGGACGACTTTGGTGAACTCTTCTTCTTCACACCTTGAGTAATTTTTGGGTCATTTTTCCTTAGTTTCCAGCTCAAAGCTCAGAGAAACATTCATTAGCTTACAAGACACACAAAAACATGAATTCATACAGTTCATAAGGATTATGAACTCAAAAAAAGTTAAAATATGGATAAAAACATGGCAAATGGGCATAAAAATATGCCCAATATCATGCTCCCCACCTCCGATCTTTACAGGGCCTAGATGAAGGAGCACTAGCTGATGAGGGTGTTGAAGGTCTCTGTTGCTACTGCGGCGACTACCATCGACCGATCTCTGCTGCTGCTGTGGCGACTACCATCGCCCTATCTCTGCTACGAATAATCAAACTGAAATGTTCGTGCCCGTTTACCCTCTCTCTCTATCTCCTTCAGTTTCTCCGCCTTTATTTGTTGTGCATGGATAATAAGCCTGGAGATGTCGATCACGTTGATAGGCATTCCTTCACTCCTTAACTATAAAATTTGAGACTCCAATCACGAATTTGGGCATGCAAGCCCTCGGCTCTGCAACTATTACGGGAGCATACTTTGAAAGTTGAGTGAACTTCAAGGCATAATCCTACACCATTATGTCATTCTGTTTCAAATTCATGAGCTCAGTGACCTTAGCTTTCCTTAACTCCTAGAAAAAGAATCTATCTAGGAACATAGTCACAAACTCATCCCACTTTTCGGGGCGTACACCAACCCGTCTCACTTTCTTCCACTGCGTATACCATATCTAGGCCACCCCTTTCAACTGGTGGGCAGCCATCTCTAAACATTAAACAGAGATAACACCCATGATTTGGGTGATCTTCTGAACCTCTTCGATGAAATCCTGTGGGTCCTCATCCACCTTAGGCCCATGAAATTCTAGAGGATTCATCCGAGTAAAGTCCCAAAATCTTGCCTCCACTGTAGGTCCACTTGCATTTGCAGGTACGATGGCCTGCTAGTTGACTTGGTTGGTCACTGCTTGGGCTAGCATCTGAACAACAACCCTTAATTTGACAGGTGTCACCTAATCATCCTAAGGGGATACTGGAGCTGGTGGGACTTACTAGTTGGAGGCATCATCCACTGAAAATGGTAGAGCAAGAGTTAGAAGGACACTTTAGAGATTCATACTGTATGCACGATAAGAATCATGAAGAAAAGGAAATTTTCCTAAAAATTCCTCATAGCCTCCTCCTAATTAGTGTGACAAGCTTCACACCCATGAAAAGGGCTCTACATGAAGCGACTTTCAGACATCCTAGGACACTCTAATCCTGAGGCTCTAATACCAAGTTTGTCATGACCGAGTAGACACCCTAGACCCGACATGATGCTCAGAACCACGAATGGCTCCAAGCTAACACATGGCATAACATAATTCTATTATGCCTGAATTACATTAAAATAATCATAAAAGGAAGCTATGTATAAATAATAACCAAATATGTTTATAAGTAGAGAACATCTGATAAGATACTGAAATTTAATCAATCACTAAAACTCGAGCTAAAACTAACATACACAATATGAATGGCTTCTAAAATGAACTGATGAGTTGTTGGGACAAATCCCCAATTAACTGTGATGGCCAGGAAACTCAAAGACTAGATCCGGGACTTAAATCAGAAAATTTAGAAATCTGTAGAAACTTTCACAGAACGACTGACCTAATGGGTTGTTGAGAGACCTAACGACTCGCTAGGTTAGTCGTGGGAAGGAGGATTGAGGTAAGATAAGGGAGAGGCATTGTACCCAACGGAAGACCTCACAAGTCGTGGTTAGTCACCACGACCTGTTAGGTCACTCGTTGTCAGGCCGGGGTCAGGAAATTTAGAGTCGAAGTAGTGAGGTTTACGTATGGTGACCATAACTCGTGGTCACCAGTGACGGGTCGTGATGTTCCCTCTTACCAGCCTCGGATTATTATTATCTAGTGCAATTGACGAGCGACGTCACGAGTCGTGGCCAGTCATAAGAGTCATTATGTCCCCCATGAGGAATGTAGTGATTATCAGCCAGTAGACCAAACAAGAGGTCCCAACGAGTCGTGGTCCAAATTAATGACTCGTTGAGTGACCCGTTGGGACCCAGTCGACCAGACTTTAGATTTTTTCCCAGGGATATTTTTTTAATCTCCTACCTATTTAATACCTAAACTACGTCGTTTTAGGTAAAATTCCAGGAATATTAGAGGGTTTGAACAGTTCCTCCCCTTATTCCCATGTTCATTCTCAAAAAAATATCGACAAGTCTCTCAAGAACTTTTAGAGCAACCCTAGGGTTTTCCTCCATTGCAGCAGTTCAAGTCTTCTTCTCCGGGAGATTTTTAGTCAGGTATGTGGGAATTCAACAAGGGAATTTTCCTTCCTTTCTGTTCCCCAAAACCCTCTCATCGTTTGTCTATCAGTTTTAGCCCTAAGCCTTCAAATACGAGGAGATTACATGTTGTTCTTCGTCAATTTCTCATATAATGATATCCTTGCTTTTATTGATATGATCTCCATCAATTCTTACCTGAATTGTTGATGTTCTTGCCAAAGTGAATTTAAGCCCTAAATTTTCGAGTAAAGACAAATAGTGTATTAAATTCCGTCTAGTTTGTGAAGTGTGATTTGGGCTGAATATTCTAGTATTTCTTATTATTTATATGTTGAGTAAATACTCCATTGATAAGAATGATTTTATCCTTGTAGGATAAGATTTCTTTAATTCTTGAAATTTCGCCATATTATGGAATTTCTGTGTTGTTGGAATGAGTTGGGTTCTCTATTATCTGTTTAGTAGTTCAGTTCAGTTAGAATGTAGAACCTCTTTAGAAATATTCAAAACTTGTCAACTAATCAGTTTGACTCCAGTATTTTCCTGAGGTGTCAGTAGTGCCTCCAAGTTATCAGAATCAGATTCAGAATCTAGTTTATTGGTCTATTAGGCGGTCATGACATTTTATATATATAGCTCTGACTAGTCTCAAGAACCTAGTTCAGATTATAGTTTGTCCTTAGATGATTACGACACTTCTTGATAAGCATCTCTGACCAGTCTAGGACCCAATATCAGAATCTGGTTTGAAAAGACTCTCAGGGTGCTTTCAGTTATATGTTCCTGACTCGTCTTGGACCCCAGTTTCGAGCTATCAGCCTAGTAGTTCAGTTTAGGTTTTCAGTGGTAGTTCCAATACTTAGCATCGAGCGGGCCGGGGTTCCAACGCACCCAAGTTCCCAGAACTACGTTGCCAGCATAAGTTACAGTATTTCTTGGCCTGATTGGCCCTAGATTTTCGTGATCACCCAGTTCATGCCTTTATACCATGGTAAGGTATATAGGGTCCTACTGATGGGGTGTATACATCGGACTCGACATCTAGCTCATGTGGTTATATTTCGGTTATAGACTCTCCCACTAGTCAGTCCAGTACAATTTCGGAATAAGTAGCTTAGTTCAGTTCAAGTTCTATCAGTTTAGTCCAGTTCAGTGTAGTATTTCAGACTCAGAACTAATTCTTAGACTTAGAACATGTCTTTGACCATCAGACAGGGTCATCTTGACCATTTCAGTTACTTCAGTAAGTTCAGTTTACTTGTTGGTCATTGCTTGTCATTTCAGTTTAGACTTTATATTCAGTTATGTTTTCTCCCACTTACTCTATACATTCAAAGTACTGACACATACTTTTATGTTGTATCGTTTCATGATACAGTTGCAGGTTCTCAGACTCAACACCGTTAGTTGCCGCGGTTCAGATCCTCCACCTCAACAGTTGAAGTGTGAGTCCTCATCATTCGAGGGCCTTATTTCATTTCTTTCACTAGTTCATTATTTTTAGCTAGACTTAGAATTAGCTCGGGGATTGTCCCAGCAACTCATCAGTTAGAGGATTTTCAGACACAAAATTAATTCTAGACTTCAGATGTTCTTAAACTTCATGTTTTCAGTTTTATTTTTATAAATGTTTTTATGCTATTATTTCAAAGCTTCCACTATATTTTTTTTACTCAGATATTAGTGTATGATAGACTAGGGGCTGACTTGGGGTCACTTGTGGCTTCAAGTACCGTGTCCCGTCCAGGGTGTAGACTCGGGTTGTGACAAACTTGGTATTAGAGCCAGGTTTAGAGTATCCTCGGAATATCTGAAAGCTGCATCGAGTAGATTCCTTATCATACATGTGAAGCATGCCACACTTACGATGAGGAGGCTACATGATGTTATTAGTAAAAACTCTCTTTTGTTCGCACTCTTTATTGTGCGTTAACGTTCAATCCTAGAAATGCTCTTCTAACTCATGCTCTATTTCATTTCAATGAACCATGCCTCCTAGACACAGGAATAGAAGAAGGGCCGGTAACACCAACAGACCTGCCCCACCAACCTCGACAAGCCCTCAAGATGATTCGGTATCTACCATCGAATTCAGGGCGGTCATTCAACTGCTGGCCCAAACAGTCACCAACCAGGTGAACCAACAGGTGTTGTCGATGAACACCAACGGGTATGCAGCAGCTGCGAGGGTGCGGGACTTCACCCGTATGAATCCTCCATCTTTGAAGGATCCAAAGTAGGGGAGGATCCCCAAGAGTTCGTGGATGAGGTCAAGGAAATTACCCACATTATGGGTGTTAGCTCCTCTGAAATTGCTGACCTGGCTGCCTACCAGCTTAAAAGGTAGCTCAGGTCTGGCATGACCAGTGGAAAGAGGGGCGGCCAGCGGGAGTAGGACTAGTGGAGTGGGAAGAGTTCCACACAACATTCTTGGATAGATTTTTCCCTCAGGAGTTGAGGGAGGAAACGATGGCGGAGTTTATGAATTTGAGACAGGGCAACAGAACCATGGAGGAGTATGCTTTGGAGTTTACTAGGCTATCTAAGTACGCTCCAGAGATGGTTGCCAAGCCAAGGGCTCGCATGTTGAAATTTATGAACGGGGTGTCGAATATGGTCCTCAAGAAGTGCAGGACAAAATTTTTTATTAAATATATGGACCTCTCCAGCTTGATTGTCTATGCCCAGTAGTTTGAGGTCGAAAAGGAGAAGGATATGGAGCGAAAGAACAAACAGACATGGATTGGACAGGCAGATTATGGACATCAAAGGTCTAGCGGTAATAGCCGCCCACAACAGCAACAGTAGCAACAACAGCAGTAGAGAGTCCCAATACCCAGTTAAGCCAGCGCTCCAACCTTTTGGTCCCGCCAAGATCGGAGGGGTGGGTCATCTGGCACTCAGTCTCAGACCCACGGAATCAGGAACAGGTATCCAACTTGCCCCAAATGTGGCAAGAACCACCCGGGAGAGTACCTTTAGGGTCGAGAGGGTTATTTCATTTTTGGAAAGCTCGGACATCGGCTCAGGGATTGCCCATCAGCTGGGCGAGGGAGATCACAATCCACCACTTCATAAGCTCCAGCAGGCTGACCAACCCAAAATGCCAACACATCAGGTACGGATGGTGGTTAGAGACAAAACCGTTTCTATGCTCTGTCTTCCCGTCAGTATAAGGAGAGTTCACCTGATGCAGTCACAGGTATGTTACGTCTTATTCATTTTGACGTGTATGCCCTCCTAGATCTAGGAGACACTCTTTCATTCATGACTCCCTACGTAGCAGTAAAGTTCAATATCAGTCCAGAGGTCCTCTCAGAACCATTCTCAGTCTCAACCCTAGTTGGCGAGTCAGTTAGACCCAGCCAGGTGTATAGAAAATTCCCAGTCTCAGTCCTGAATAAAGTCATCTCAGCTCACCTCATAGAGTTAGATATGGTATATTTTGACCTTATCCTTAGAATGGATTGGTTACACTGCTGCTATGCCTCAGTTGATTACAGAACTAGAGTTGTCAAGTTCCAGTTTCCAAATGAACCAGTGTTAGAATGCACATGCAACAGTTCAACACCTAAGGGTAGGTTTATTTCCTATCTTAAGGCCCAAAAACTCATATCCAAGGGATGTATCTATCATCTAGTTCGGGTCAAGGATTCCAACTTTGAGACCCCAACTATCCAGTCAGTTCCAGTAGTCAGTGAGTTCCCAGATGAGTTTCCTGAGGATCATCCCAGAGTTCTCCTTGTGCGGGAAATAGAATTTGGGATAGACCTTCTCCCAGATACTCAACCCATCTCCATCCCTCCTTACAGAGTGGCTCCAACTAAGCTTAAGGAGTTGAAGGAGAAATTAAAATATCTTCTTGACAAGGGTTTTATCAGACCCAGTATCTCTCCTTGGGGTGCTCCAGTGCTATTTATGCGTAAGAAAGATGACACCCTCAAAATGTGCATAGATTACCGTTAGCTGGACAAAGTCACAGTCAAGAAAAGGTATCCCCTACCCAGAATTGATGACCTATTTGACCAACTTCAGGGAGCCAGTTGTTTCTCACAAATCGATCTCAGGTCAGGGTACCATCAGCTAATGGTCAGAGAGTGTAACATACTGAAAATAGCATTTCGAATTCGGTATAGTCACTATGAGTTTGTGGCGATGTCCTTCGAACTAATAAATGCCCCAAATGCCTTCATGGACTTAATGAATAAAGTTTTCTAGAAGTATCTGGATATGTTCATCATTGTATTTATCGACGACATTCTAGTATACTCCAGAAATGAGGAAGAGCATGCAAATCACCTAGATTAGCATTGCAGACACTCAGGGACCGCCAGTTGTTCGCCAAGTTCAACAAGTGCGAATTCTGGTTAAAGTCCGTGACCTTCTTAGTTCATGTGGTCTCGGGTGAAGGAAGATAAGTAGACCCTCACAAGATAGCAGCCACGAATGATTGGCCCAGACCTACCTCTCCTACTAAAATCAGGAGTTTCCTGGGTTTGGCGGGTCATTATCGACGGTTTGTGGAAGGTTTCTCCTCTATAGCATCTCCTCTAACTAACTTAACTCAGAAGAAGGTGAAATTTTAGTTGTCGGATGAGCATGAGGAGAGTTTACAGGAATTGAAGAATCAACTTACTGCTGCTCCAGTTCTGACCCTGCCAGAAGGAACAAATGGATTGGTTGTTTATTATGATGCTTCCAGAGTTGGACTCGGATGTGTTTTGATGTAGTGGGGAAAAGTGATAGACTACGCCTCCAGACAACTCAAAGTTCATGAGAAGAACTATCCAACTCATGAATTGGAGTTGGTAGCGGTGGTGTTTGCGCTAAAAATATGGAGGCATTACTTATATGGAACTCACGTAGATGTGTTTACAGATCATACGAGTCTTCGGTACGTGCTGAGTCAGAAGGATCTAAATCTGCGTACGAGAAGCTGGTTGGAGTTGCTAAAGGAATATGACATGAGCGTGCTGTATCACCCAGGTAAAGCCAACGTAGTGGCTGACGCCCTAAGATGACGATCAATGGGGAGTGTGGCTCAAATTGAGGAAGGCAAGAAGGAGTTAGCGAAGGATGTTCACAGACTAGCCCGATTATGGGTGCAGTTGGTCGCTTCTGCCGAAGGTGGGGTGGTAATGCAAATCGGTTCAGATTCATCATTGGTAGTTGAAGTCAAGTCAAGAGAGGATGAGGATCCCATCTTACTAAAACTTAAGGGAGCAGTTCCCAAAAAATAAATCGAAGCTTTCTCCCAAGGGGGAGATGGGGTGCTCCACTACCAGGGCAGCTTGTGTATACCAGATGTTGGTGAGTTGAGATAGAAGATATTGGCTGAAGAGCACAGTTCTAGATATTCCATTTTCCCTGGTGCTACTAAGATTTACCGTGATTTACGGGATGTTTGCTGGTGGAACGACATGAAAAGAGATATCGCTGAATTTGTAGCTAAGTGCCCGAACTTCCAACAAGTTAGGTAGAACACCAGAGACCAGGAGGCATGAATCAAGATATCATATAGCCACATGGAAGTGGGAAGAAGTAAATATTGATTTCATTACAGGGCTACCTCAGACTCTTCGGCAGCATGACTCAATCTGGGTAGTAGTAGACTGGATGACTAAGTCAGCACATTTCCTCTCATTCAAAACCACAAATTCAGCTGAGGGATATGCTAAACTTTATATTCGGGAGCTGGTTAGACTTCATGGGGTGCCATTGGCCATTATTTCAGACAGGGGTAGCTAGTTCACCTCCCATTCCTGAAAGTCTTTTCAGAAGGGACTTGGCATTCAGGTCAAGCTCAGTACAACTTTTCACCTGCAGACAGATGGGCAAGCTAAGCGGACTATTCAGACTCTAGAAGATATGCTAAGAGCATGCGTGATTGATTTCAAGGTTAATTGGGATGACCATTAGCCCCTTATCGAGTTTGAGTACAACAACAACTACCACTCTAGCATTCAAATGGCCCAATTTGAAGCATTATATGGGAGAAGGTGTAGATCTCCTATAGGGTGGTTCAAGGTTGGTGAAGCTATCTTGATAGGGCCAGCCTCAGTTCACAAGGCAATGCAGAAAGTTCAGCTCATCCGAGAAAGGTTGAAAACAGCTCAGAGCCGTCAAAAATCTTATGCCGATGTGCAGAGAAGAGAGTTAGAGTTTGCATTTCATGACTGGGTTTACCTAAAAATTTTGCCCATGAAGGGGTGATGAGGTTTGGAAAGAAGGGAAAGCTTAGTCTGAGGTACGTGGGACCTTATAGAATTTTGAGGTGTATTGGCAGTGTAGCCTATGAACTAGAATTACCTTCAGAACTAGCAGTTGTACACCCAGTTTTGTCATGTGTTACTTTTGAAGAAGTGCATCGGAGATCTAACCTCAGTTGTGTCGTTGGACAGTGTAGGAATAAAAGATAATCTCTCATATGAGGAAGTACCAGTCCAGATCCTTGACTGTCAGGTTCATCATATGAGGAACTAGGAAATAGCTTCAGTCAAAGTCTTATGGAGAAATCAGTAGAATGAGGGAGCTACGTGGGAGGTCGAAGCAAATATGATGGCCAAATACTCGCATTTATTCTCTTCCGGCTCTATCACAGCTTGAGATATTAGTTTTGGCCTTAGAACTCAAATTAGCTTTCATGATTCAGTTCAGGTGTTCAAGTCTCTTTTATTTTTTTGAATGTATGTATGAAAGGTAAATTCAGTTCAGTCATGTATTTTGAAATGAAGGTAGTCATTCTGACAGTTTTAAAGTCAACTAAACAGTATTTGAAAGTTATTATTGTATTTTTTCATCTTTCCTATGTGTTTTCTCACATTCAAGGATGAATGTTTCCAAGGGGGAGATATTGTAATGCCTCCTAAAACTCAAAGACTAGATTTGGGATTTAAATAAAAATTTAGAAATCTGCAGAAATTGTCACAGAATGACTCACCTAATGGGTCGTTTAAGAGACCTAACGACTCGTTAGGTAAGTCGTGAGAAGGAGGATTGAGGTAAGATAAGGGAGAGGCAGTGTACTCAATGAAAACCTCACGAGTCATGGTTAGTCACCACGACCTGTTAAGTCACCCATGGCCAGGCCGGGGTCAGGAAATTTAGATTCGAAGGAGTGAGGTTGATGAATGGTGACCACAAGTCTTGGTCACCAGTGACGGGTCATGATGTTCCCGTTACTAGCCCCGAATGATTATTGTCCAGTGCACTTGACGAGTGACGTCATGATTCGTGGCAAGTTATAACAAGTCATTATGTCCCCCGTGACTCTCAACATCTAGAAGAAAACCCTAAGCCATGATTTCTATGAACTCAAACGAAAGCTAGGGTTCACTAGTTATTTTGGGGCACAAGGGTGGAAGGAATACCCCTGCTAAATCCCCACATACCTTTAGAGGAATTCTCTGAGAAAGCTCTTGAAATCTATAGAAGAAGTAGAGGCCCTAACTCTTGCTTTGAGAACCTTTTCGAGTTCTTACGGTGGAATTTTGAGTGATTAGGATAGAATGCGGAGAGAGGGTCGAGTACTCCCCAAATCCCCCTCCAACTAATCCCAATACGATGTAGTTTAGGAATTAGGAGCTTAGAATTCTACAAAAATATCCCTGAAAAATCATTTTGAAAATCTTCTTTTCCGGTGATATGACCCATCCTATGAGTGATACCAAGATCATATGGTCCATACAAACATTAGTGGGTATGGCCCCTGCCCAACACCATTCTCTGAAGTTTTCCACGGAAACCCACCATGATCCGTGCCATCATACTACATGAAATATCATGATCCGTGGTTTCCTAAGAATATCCTAAACAATTCTCTGAAACTCATCTCACGACTGGTTAGTACGAGTTGTACCATAGTGGTGCGAATCATCACATTCAGTCGTGGTTTCCTTTCCACCTCTTTTCAGACTCTCTAGACCTATATCATGACTCATTGTATTACTCGTACTACCCTAATATGACTTTTAGGGATCACTCATGGTTTACTAGAAAATATCTATTGTCCCTCAGAACCTGATCTCACGAGTCCTAGTATGACTTGTACCACCTCCTCATAAGTCGTATTGTGACTTGTACTAAGGACTTTTCTTCTTAGTTTTCTGCATGATCAAGCTTTATATCTAAGATCTAGTCCTACGAATTTTTGGGGTGATACACGTGGTGACCTCATCAGTGACACTCTAGGAAACCATTAATCAGACCATAAGTTGTGGTATGCTAGTACAACTCATAGGAACGAATTATGGTCCCCAATATAGTGAACTACCTAAGTAAAACCTAGACACCACGAGTGAAGGTATGACTCATGGTATCAAACCATGAATTTTCCTGATGGTCGATGGTATGGGTTTCCACAAGTGTTCCTGTTGCCCCAGGAACCAGGAGCCCAATCCATGAGTCGTGGGTTCATTGTATGACTCTTGCTATGATCTGTGGGATCTAAATTCTAGAATCTCGAATGGAATCTCCAAGGGTATTTTTGTAACTTCATATGTTTTAATCCTAAACTATGTCATTTTAGGGTCTTCTTACGGGGAGTTAAAGGTACTTAGTCGATTAACCTCCCATTTTTTTGCATAACACTAAAAAATTTTAGAAGAACAGTACGCTCCTAGGCTTAAGAAAAGCTAGGGTTCCTCTTCTCCAAACCATTGGGTTCTCATGTAATAAATAAGAATTTGTTAGTCCAGGTATGTGGGATTATGAATAAGGTATTCCTTACACCTAGAAACTCAAGTCTAAATTATGTTTTCAACTACGATTATATAAATTTATGATTTTAGGGCTGAAAATCACTTTTATGCAAGAACTATGAATTTCAGTATATTATATTTTCTTCAGGATTCTCATATAAAAACTACAGATATGCATGATTTTTATAAATTTACATAATCTCTTGTAGCTCTAATTTTTGATATTTATCATTATTTCATCAGTTTAAGCATATTTTTAGAATGATTAAAGATATTGTAATTTTACAACTTTAGAATCTGTTACAGCTTGCATGACTAGTTCAGTATTTTAGATATTTCAGTAGACAACATGATTTTACCTAGTCCATGCCAGCCTTTCATACCTTAGATATAATTGTGAGCACATATATAGATTTGAGAGTAGTAGTTATCACCGAGTGGATGTGAATTCAAATAAACCAGGTCTGGAAACTACTTTGCCACCGTAGGTTACAGTGTCCTTGTTAGTGAAGAGTGTCTCCCTTCGCCCGAATGGGCTCATGAATGAATTCACACCACTCATTGTTCATACTTTTGTCAAGTTATGAATGCCCTCCAAACTAGGGCTATACATATATATATATGTGTGTGTGTGTGTGTGTGTGTGTGTGTGTGTGTTTGTGTGTATGTATAGAATTATTTTTACATGTCCCATGTATTTAGTACATGAATTAACTTTATCACTTGCAGATATGTTTAGCTTTATATGTATGTTTTACTCTTGGGTCATTCTACATAAGCTTATGCTTTTCCCCGACATTTTACTTATACAACATGATTTCATTTCCATCATGTTTCCCTACTTCACTTATATTTTACATATCTTACATACCCATTACACTCAAAACACTAATCGCATACTTATTGTGTTATATCGTCTTATGATAAAGGTTCTGGTGCTCAGACTCAATCTTGCAATTAGATATGCTTTAGTACCAGTTCACCTCTATTATTGGTGAGTCCTTATCATCTGAGGTTGAGAGTTTAGTTATATATATTTTCATTTCAGTTTCAGTATTTTGAGCTAGTTGGGGACCTATCCCTTCAACTCATCTATTCTTAGAGGCTTTTCAGACATAGATAGATATTTCAACTTCGTCAACTCTCACTTTATTTTCAGATTAAAAGCATTTACTTTTAAATAGTTATGCATCAGTTAGCTTTCGCTTAGTTATCTCAGTATGTGATTAGTTTCATCCTAATACCATGGGTAAGCTAGGGACCACTTGTGCTCTGAGTATCGTGTCACTTCCAGGGTATAGAATCAAGTTTTGAAAAACTTGGTATCAGAGCATCAGGTTTAAACTGTACTAGGGTGTCTAAAAGCCGCGTTAAGTAGAGTCTTTTTTATGGGTTTGAAGCATGCCACACTTATAAGGAAGAGGCTGTGAAATATTCTCAAGAAAACATCCCTTCTTTAATGTTCATACAGTGTGATAGAGTCCAACTCTATTTACCCTTCTAACTTGTGCTATGCTCATTTACAAAAAATGCCTCCCAAAAGAGCTAACGGACGAAGAAATGGAAACCAGCCAGCACTGCAGAATCGGTGAATGATTAGCTTTCTAATGCAAAATTCAAGGTTACTTTCCAAATGTTGGCATAGGCCATGACCGCTCAAGTCAACTAGTAGGATATCACCCTTGTGAGTCCTAACAAAAATGCGACAGCTGCTAGGATTCGAGACTTCACCAGAATGAACCCATTTGAGTTCCGCTATTCAAAAAGTGGACAACGATCCGTAGGATTCCATCGATAAGGTTCAAAAGATAACTCGAATTGTTGGTATCAATAGGACTGAGAGCATGGACTTGGACTTCGATTAGTTAAAGGGAGTATCTAAAAAACTATCAATCAACCAAGTAGGGCGATGTCAGTGGTTGTACCTAAGCCACCTCTTCAATAGCTCAGTTATATCGTATGTTCCAGCTGGGTGCCTCTTCAAGTGTAGGTCTGCTTCTATGCGCTCTAATCAGGCCAGGATTAAGAGAACTCGCTAGATGTAGTCGTGGATATGTTACTAGTCTTTCATATTGATGTTTATGTGTTGCTAGATCCAGGGGCCATATTATCCTTCATGACCCTATATGTTGCAATAAATTTTGTGTCAGTTCCAAATGCTTGTCAGAACCTTTCTCAATCTTTACACCTGGCGGTGACTCAGACATAGAAAGAAAAGTATACAAAAATTTCTAAATTTTAGTTTTTCAGAAAATCGCCAAAGTTGATTTAGTAGAGTTAGCGATAAGTGACTTTGATGTTATCCTTGGCATGGATTCATTGTATTCCTATTATGCCTTAGTCGATTGTAAAACCAGAGTAGTAGAACTTCAGTTCCAGGTGAACCAGTCTTAGAATGGAAGGGGTAGTTCCACAATGCCTATAGGTCATTTTGTCTCTTACCTTAAGGATAGAAAGATGATTTCCAAGGGATACATATATCTCTTAGTTCGGGTGAGGGATTCTAACTGTGAAACCCTAACTTATCATTTTGTCCCGGTTGTTTGTGAATTCATAGAAGTATTTCTAGAGGTTCTGCCCGGCGTCCCTCCTGAGGGGGAGATCAATTTTGGGAAAGACCTTCTTCCAGATATGCAACCGATATCCATTCCTCCTTAAAGAATGGCTCTATGTGCCTTAAGGAGTTGAAGGAATAGTTAAAGGACCTTCTAGATAAAGGTTTCATCAGGCCCAGTATTTCCCCATTGGGTGCTCCAATCCTTTTTGTGCAAAAGAAAGATGGTTCTCTCAAACTTTGTATCGATTATCGTCAGTTGAATTAAATCAAAATCAAGAATAAGTATTCCATTTCCAAGATTTATGACTTGTTCGATCAACCTTAGGGCATTATTTTCTTCACTAAAATAGACCTCATATCTAGCAACAATCATCTTAGAAGTTAGAGAGTGTTACATTTCGAAAACAGCCTGCAGAACTTGGTATGGTCACTATGAATTTGTAGTTATGACTTTTGGACTAATAAACACTCTTGCAACCTTTATGGATTTGATGAACATGGTATCCAAGCATTACTTGGATATGTTCATCACAGTCTTTATAGATGACATCCTTGTCTACTCCAGAAGTGAGGAGAGGCATGCTGGTAATTTGAGGATTATTCTGCAAACTCTTAAGGACTGTCAATTACTTGCAAAGTTTAGCAAGTGTGAGTTTTGGCTGAAGTCAGTTACATATCTTAGACATGTGGTGTCCAGTGAGGGTGTTCAGGTAGACTTTCAAATGATAGAAGCGGTGACTAACTTGCCTAGACAAATCACTCCCTCCGACATTAGAAGCATTTTGGGTTTAACTAGTTATTACAGAAGGTTTGTAGAAGGGTTTTTGTCTATTGCTTCTCCTTCAATGCGATTGACTAAAAAGAAGGAAAAGTTTTAGTGGTCCGACGCTTGTGAAAAGAGCGTTTAGGAGTTAAAGACTCAACTCACTTTTGCTCTAATTTGGAACATACCAGAGGATACAAATGGCTTTGTGGTATAGTGTGATGCCTCCATAGTTGGCCTAGGTTGTGTATTGATGCATCACGGTACCTACGCTTCTACACAACTTACAGTTCATGAAAAGAATTATTTGATGCATGACCTTGAGCTAGAAATGGTAGTTTTTTCCTTAATGAATTGGAGACATTATTTGTATTGTGTCCATGTTGATGTGTTCACTGAACATTAAAGCCTTCTGTATGTATTTAATCAGAAAGACCTTAATTATCAACACAGAAGATGACTTGACTTCTCAAGGAATACGACATGAGTGTTGGTTATCATCAAGCTAAAATCCAATGTGGTGGATGATACCCTTAACAGATTATCCATGGGCAGTGTGGCTCATGTTGAAGAGGAAAAGAAGGAGTCGGTTAGAGATGTTGATAGACTTGCTCTTTCCAGGGTTCACCTTGCATATTCAGCATATGGTGGTGTCACTTTTCAAAATGGTTTAAAATCTTCATTAGTGGTGGAAGTTAAGGAAAAATAAGATGACAATCCTATTTTGCTAAAATTGAAGTTGTCCATAATAAGAAAGTGGAGGTCTTCTCCCACGGGGAGATGGTGTGCTCTGATATTAAGTCGTTTATGTTTTCCAGATATGAATGACTTGAGACAGCGGATGTTGGGAGAGGCTCACATCTCTAGATATTCTATTAACCCAGGTTCCATGATGTATCGTGATCTACAAGAAGTTTACTAGTGGAATGGTAAGAAGGGAGATGTTGCGGAATTTGTGCCTAAGTGCCTAACTTGCCACTAGGTTAAGGCAGAGCATCAGATATTGGGAGGTATGACTAAGGATATTAGTATTCCTACTTAGAAGTTGGAAGTTATAAATATGGACTTCATTACAGGGTTACCTCGGACGTATTGAAACATGATTCTATATGGGTGGTAGTGGATCGGATAACTAAGTCAGCCCACTTCTTGCCATTCAAGACTATAGATTCAGTGGAGGATTATGATAGACTTTACATCTGGGAGTTAGTCAACTTGCATGGAGTTCCTTTTTATATCATCTAAGATAGGGGTACTCAATTCACATCTCAATTTTGGAAGTCCTTCTAGAAGGGTCTCGATATCCGGGTATATCTCAACACAACTTTCCGCCCGTAGATAGATGGTCAGGCAGAGCAGATCATTCAGTCCTTAGAGGACATATTGAGGGCTTCCGTGATTGAAAACTCAAAGGTAATTGGGATGATAACTTACCTCTCATAGAGTTTGCAATAATAGTTTTCATTCCAATATTCAGATGGCTCCTTTTGAGGCGCTTTACAGTGAAGATGTAGATCACCTATTGGATAGTTTGAGGTAGGTAAGGATATATTTATAGGGATAGATGTAGTTCATTAAGGCTATTTGTCACGCCCCGAGTCTACACCCTGGATGGAACACGGTACTTAAAGCCACTTGAACTGAACTACTAGTCTGATAGCTCGAAACGGGGTCCAAGACTAGTCAGGACATATAACTGAAAGTACCCTGAGAGTCTTATACAACCAGATTTTGAAATTGGGTTATATACTGGTCACAACTGCTTATCTGAAGGCGTCGTAACCGTTTAAGAACAATCTGTAACCTGAACTAGGGTACTGCGGCTGGTCAGAGTTATATATCTAAAATGTCATGACCGCCTAATGGACTAATAAATTGGATTCTGATTCTGCTTTTGATAACTGGGAGGACCCACTGACACCTCGAAAAAAGACTGAAGTCAAACGGATCAGTTGACACTTTCTGTATAGTTCAAAATAGGTTCTATGTTCTAAATGATCTAAACTACTAAGCAGCTAATAGAGAACTCAACTCATTCCAACAACACAGGAAATTTCATAATATAGCGAAATTTCAAGAATTAAAGGAATCTCATCCAACAGGGGTAAAATCATTCTCATCAATGGAATAATTGCTCAACATATACATATAATAAGAATTACTAGGAAATTCATTCCAAAACATACTTCACAAACTAGACGGAATTTAATACACAAATAATCTTTACTCGAGAATTTAGGGTTGTAAATCACTTTGCAATAACATCAACAATTTACTTAAGAACTGATGAAGATCATATGAATTATAAACATGGATAATAACCCAATTGAAATTAACGAAAACCAACATGAAAATATTTTTCATATTCGAAAATCTCAAGGCTAAACTAATAGGGAAATTATGAGAGGATTTGGGGGGGGGACACGAGGGAAGGAAAATTTCCTTG